>JALRMI010000097.1:0-86009 GCA_026120165.1 Leptosphaerulina australis
GTGCTGCCTTGATATTCAGGCTGCGGGGGAGTATGGCAACTCCTAGGCGTTGTTGAAGGGTGCCCAGTCCCCTGTGTCTGTGGCTTCGACTTTAAGCGCCTGCAGAATATATAAGAGCATTTTTATTCCAAATTCATGAGAAAATAGTAAAGTTGGTGGACGAGAGCCCACTGGTAGTGCTCGCGTTGCTGCTCTTCATTGAGTGCTGGCCGCCAGCCAGGTCGACGCCGAGCGTACCCAGCACTGTACATGATATTTTGATGAAGCGTTACGCTGAAATTTGGGGATCCTAGCTTTAAAAAGTCTCCATCTTTGATGGCCTGCTAGCTCTCTTTCTCCCGGCTCTCTCTGGTGGCGATAGTGACTGCTATAACTTGAGCGCGTTGCTCCTCAGTAAGCAGCTCTGGCCTGCCTCGATTCGAAACAGAATCATAGCAGCGAGAGTCGTGAATCGCTGTCTGAAGTTCAGCAGCATGTTGTTGAACTCGTTGACAAGTTCTAGTAATTGTAGACTTGCTGGGGCCGTTCTGGCCAAAGAGGTCAGCGCAATCATTGTGGGAGAGGTTGCCGGCCATGCACGCGCCTGCAACAAAGGCGCGTTCAACTGCAGATAGCTCTCGGCGCGACGTTTTTCGTATTGGTGATGCGCATTCCTTATAATCCCTTGGCTTTCTGAGATTTACGCGATCCATATTTTGTAGAAAAAGATTGAGTTCTGATAAAGTTGTGGTGTTGTAAGCTATAGAGTTATCGGGGCGACATATGTTATGGGGTGGGGTGGCCAGTGCGGTGCATGACTAAAAACCAGCTCCGTAGAGCTTCCATTATCATTCATCTATTCCAACTTTTCCAACTGAACCAAAGACTCCACTACGCCCAAGCCCAGATCTACACAACAGCTGCCTTTCCTGCCTCCTTTCGACTTACAACTGTGATATCTCCCTTCTCGCCTTCGCTGCCACTTTCTGCAGCTTTATTTACGTCATTATCAGGCTGGTACAAAGTCCCATCAATCTTCATCAGAGCACCCTGATCACGAAGAAGCTTCGCTGGAGGTGTAAATACGAATGCGCCCATGGCAATGATCATTGGGACCGCATCGAGGACAACCACATACACCTCAACGGTGATGAGCTTGCCTCTCCAGCCCTCAGCCAGTTCGATGCTTCGGTAGACACCTCGCATGATCATCATGGCTGCCGCAAGGATCGTTACGCCCACCACGCGAAGCATAGGTTTGTTCTTATGAATTTGAGGTGCGCCGCGCCAGACAACAATGACGAGAATAACACTGAAAACGGACGCCAAGACCAGTTGCGCGATAATTCCAGCGACCATTGTAGTTGTGCCTGGTTGAGTGGATTTTCCTTTCTGGTATGCGGCACCGGCGAGACCTCCACCTGTTGCTTGGAGGGTTAGGCATACGATGTCAACGCATACGCAGATTATGAGGTATGTTCGAGGTGGTAGAGGAGAGACGTGGCGACCGAGGAGGACGATGACAACCCAAAGGGTAATGTAGATGCCGGCTTGTGTCCACGCGGGACCTGTATTGATGTTAGCTTCATATTGACCCTCATTGGTTTTTGCAGACGTACCCATAATCAACACCGCAGTTTGCATGGTAAACAAAGTCCGGGAGTACGAGCAGGTATATCCTGCCGCCCTCGCAATCCATCCCAAGCACTCCAAACCAGACCCAACAACAAAGAAAATCATCCATATGGTGCGGTACCTCCACATCTGGAAGCCATGTGCGATACAGATGAGACCAAAGACAATGGTAAAGGCAATGCAGAGCCCCAGGTTGGGTCTGTAGCCGTACTGGCTTGGATAGTTGGGATTGTAGTCGATGCATGCCGGAGGCCACTCCGTTGGAGACGACATCACTGAGGTTAGAGGAGGCAGTTCGTTTGTTCGTGGTGTGTGAGGTATGTGAAGCAGATCTGGAGTTTCCAACGCCGAAGTATATAGTTGAAATGAAGGATTTGGCCTCCAGGGGGACGACGGAAAATGAGGGGCAGAACCGTGTCTGTTGAAGGTCTCAAGAAGTGGTTCTAAATAGGCTGTTAAGCTTGCTTACATGCGTCCAGCTTTGTAGATATTGCGACAGAAGGAGCGGTCAATGGGTGAGTGAATGGGGAACGGTCCGAGCCACCGAAACCAGCTTTGCAGCAGCTCTACCTAGTTTTTAACGACCATTAGAGAGACGAAAATGAAAGAACTAGTTGCATACCTTGCACGAAACCACGAAAGTCGCCGTGAGTGTTCGAAGGGAACACGATTCTTCTCTATTAAAAGTACCTCTAAGTGAGCTTGCGCCAAGATATACTTGCCAAGTGACTTTTCGCATTCGCTTATGGCCTGTAGAGCTCAGACTCCCACAAGATCGACGCCCCGGGCCGGGTTGGGCAATGTACGAGGATTATACCCTGTTGCATTCTGCAGACAGCGGGAGCTAGTGCGGATGAGCTTGTCGCAAGGATGCATCCTGGTTGCTTGGAACAACTGTCCACGCCTACAACAATAAGCGAGTCCGAAGATGGCGCCGATGATGATCTCAAATGGACGCTCTCCATATGATCATGGCATCGGGCAGAATGGATAAAATTATCAAAGTGAAATCTCACGGCGATAGGCGCGTTTCACAGACAGTTAAGTCAAAGGGTGTGGTTTCCGACACTGGGTAGCTTCCGACGCCCCCCCCCCCCTCCCTCCCAACCATGTATTAAGACCGAATACTAATTCTAACAACCTCAATTTTTCACCAATTTCAATTTTTCTCTTTGCATCGTTTTCTCCAACTTCGAATGGCAGTGATCACGGTGACGACAGTGCATCGACCTATGCGAGGATCACGATCACAATTGTGTATCTAAAGGATGGTGATGCTCTGTTACTGCTCCCACGTGGTACGGGCTAGCATTAATGTCCAGTTGTGCTAGCTAGTATACCAGTGTAGGTTAATCAGTTCTTGAGGGATTTCTTCTACCGAGATTTGCCCAGTCCGGGTTTATATACATGCGGAGATCGCGTGTGTTGATCTGCCCTTGTTCAGAAATACTCACAGGTAGCCAGTGTGAATTGAAGCTACCTCTCAGATCTGCCTCGAAAATTAGTCTTACTGATAACGAATTCTCTCCTAGTGTGAGTACAATCATTGTCTAATCCTTTTCTTCCTTGGATTGGGTTTGTCGGTATACCCGCCCGTGAAATGGGATGTTGTCTTGGACGCTATTTATCGGCTGTCCGTAGATATCGAGGAATACTAGTCTATGGTGGCGCAAAGGCACGGGTTGAGGTGAAAGTATGAAGGATGTGTGGATCAAAGAGAAAGGATTGTATTGTGCTATACCGCGAATCTCCTACGTAGCAAGGGCTAGTAGTGATGTTGAGGTCACCTACCAGCTTGCTAGTTGTAGGTTCAGATTCTTGGGTTCGTCCTCTCAATGTTGGTCGTGACCATATCTTTATGCAACGCGGGATATAGACTAATCGATCCGTATGACCTGCAGTCTATCCGCGCAGTTCCGTCTCGTATCGTACTGCGATAAAAATATGATACTGTCAGATATGAGAATGGACAGACATGAAGGAAGCAGAAGGTTGTTGTATTGAGTGAGCTACGCAGAGCGATTATATACACAACCTGAGAGTAAACACGTGACGAAACGTCATATGAGACACATTTTACTGTGTAACTTGTGAATTGAAGTGCCAATTTGACAGATACTCGGCGATACCAACAGGATTGGTTTTCATTTCAACATCTGGTGTAGAGCGGTGGCAGATTGGATCGGCGGTATGGACTGGCTGGTGGTGTTCTTGGTGTATGACATGGCTTCGAAGATGGGCTGGAGGCCCTCCTTTTCCAGGAACTGGTTCCAGCGATCCTGTTTGGTTGATTTAATCTCTTGAAAGTACCTGTTCTTGGCCAGAAGATAGTCCTTCTTCCAGGAGTACACTCAGCTGGAGAGTACCTTAATGTTTCCCTCATATAGCATCGTTGCTTGCTGTGCAGATCGCGGCTCAGGCCCTTGAGTCCAGCGTTCCACCATGGCTTTGACTTTTGGTTTTGCTTCATGTGTGGGATGACAATAGAGGCGGCGTTGTTGGCCACGCTGGTGAGAGCTTCTCCGAGGACGTCGAGTTGGTGTTCGAGTTCAGAAAAGGTCTGGGTAAATAGGAAATACTTGTATGGCTGGTGGTAGTCTCGAAGGTTCGATGGTGCCGTCAAGATGATCATGTGAAGATTTTAAGGAATGTCCTAGTAGTGTTTGCCCACATTGAACTCGTGCGGTCATAACAAAAGAACCTTATCTCCAGTTACCTTCCTCTCCTATTTGAATATGGTGGATCTGTTATGTCGTTATCATAGGGTGACCAGTAGACAGCAAAGATTTGTGCGGCTTTGATGCAAAATATTTGAAGCAGGCCATAGAAGCTTTCAATTGTATCTCTGCAACTCACCTTTATTAACAATTCTCAGGACTGATGTAAAAACAAATCCAGGGTACTGATGTGTTCAAACAGGTGCAACCAAGGCAAGGTAAGCAGTACGAGTATACAGTGATTGGATGAGCATGAGCGTCTACCTCCAGTGTAGACTAGTTTCAGATATCAAGCCCAACCATCAGAAATTCGCCGCGATGACCATAATCAATTGTGATCAAACATTCTCATCTAGCAAGCAGCTCTGCTTCAAAGTCGACTCTGTCTCTCTGTACCAGTTCAGCCCTCTGTTTCCGCATCTCTACTAGCTCGTTCTCCCCATCCTCAATGTTCAACTACGCCAAATCAGTCTCCGTCGCCTGACCTTGCTCATCACAGAGTCATCGGCGCGTAACAAGGTTAACCTTGTTTAATTCGAGAAGCATGATATACCACTCACCGCCAATTTTCTCATTTGGTCAGCGTACTCTTGAAGCCGACAGTACCATCGCTGTGCCTCTTCCTCCTGCATGTTGCGGCACTTTCTAGAAGCGAGCTTGACTCGAGCGCATGTGTAGTTTTTATATGCAGTCTTGTCAGCTTTGCGAAGGTGGTCGATTTCACGCTCCATGTCTTTGATCTGAGCGGTGAGTTTTTGGAGGCTAGTGGGGAGCTGTCGAGGTAGTCAGCCCAGTGAAAGAATATGCAGAAAAAAGCTTCTCACACTGGACAATGCGGTCATAGTTTAGTGGATAAATATAGCAGGCTGTAATCGAGTGATGTTGTTTGGTCAATAAAGTAGAGATCATTATTGAAAACAAGTGGCGACAGCCAGGGGTGATGACGAGCAGTCTATAGCTATGCATGCCGTTACATTGGGGCTATGTGTTAAGGTAACGTTGCAATCTCCAATTGTTCATGACGAAGTGATTCGAGGTGAAGGAAGCATTGTAGAAAACCCAAGTGAGCAACCCACAACTTCCTCCCAAGCCATACCATCACAATCCTCCAGCAATCTCCATATCCTCCTATGCTCAAACATCTCACATAAAGGCTTTAAAGCAATCATTGGGCTTGCTCTAGTAGTATCTGGACGGAGCGTAGAGATTGCTTCATCAGACAAAGACAAACATGTACTTAATCAGCGTACTAAGACCGAGATAAAAGGAACAAAGAAACCTGGCCCAGACTGTCAGGAGCTAATATACAAAGACAAAACACTGAGAAATCTTGCTAATATATCCAAGAAGCTCAGGCTTCCAATTTCCATCTTCATCGAGCGTTTAAATCATTGCGGCGACAATGCCAATAAGTCTGATACAGGTCTCGATGCGCGGTACATCTCAAGTCAGACGGAGATGTCATTTGAAGAGAAAACTAGAAATATCGAGAGAGCAGGGCCGAGCCAATCATACTCAGCTTGATATCTATACCTATAGAAGGAGGAAGGCGCTACCAAAAGCAAGGAAAACGGGAAACCACCGCGCAGAAGCTTTTGCCTTACAAAAATGAGGGAAATGCAGTGAGCGATGGCCAAAACAGCACGGCTGAAATGACACTTACTTGATATTGAAACAGTTCAGCGAGAATACAGGTAATGAGAAAGGATTGCGTCATCACAGGACAAGCATTGAGACGAGAGTGTGACAACATTCATTTGAGGAGAAAACGACAGCGAGCAAAAGTTAAAAGGTGGTGACAACAGCATACAGGTAGGCCAGATAATGCCAAATATTGACCAGTGGCCACTGAGTCAAAACGGCAACTCGTAAAGGGTGGTCAAAGGGTGGTCAGAAGTATGTTGGGACAGTATGAGGTGAGTTTAGGCAGCCGCAGTGTAGTTTCAGTCTCTCATACGAAGCACAAATATGGCGCAAGGATGACAGTCACAGTTCACAGAGCAATGGAGATTATGAATGATGAAATTTGATCTTTTGACCATTACCGCTTCTCGTCTCCGTGCCATATACAAACCTGAACAAACTCAAGCAAACTCCAACTTTGAGTCCAGGCAGAGGTATTCATAAGATTAAAGGAACAGCACAACCATCGTGGGTATATCTGTACCCAAAAACCAAAAGGAAAATGTGCTAATATCGAAGGTAGGAAGAGTCGCTGACGTCGTCATCGATCGACCGCACAGGAAGGGATCCAACTTAGGCAACCTGTATGTGTGAGAAAAGAAAAAGATGATCATCCACTAAACCGCCTCTACTTCCAGGCAATTTAGTGCTTGGGGCAGCAGCATACATGGGGTCCAGCCTTAATGACCTCGGTTGTGGCCTGGTCCTCGTACTTCTTGAAGTTCTCCATGAACAATGTACCCAGCTTTTCAACCTCACCCTTGAAGTCTGCAGTACCATTCCAGCTCTTCGCAGGGTTGAGCAGCTCGTCGGGAACGTTAGGGCAAGACTTGGGTACAGACAGGTTGAAGGTCTCGTAGGTCTCGTACTCGACGTTTGCGAGCTCGCCGGAGTGGATGGCGTCGAGAATCGCACGTGTGTACTTGAGCGGGCAGCGCTTGCCACCGGTCGTGGCACCGGCACCGACCCAGCCGGTGTTGAGGAGCCAGGCGTTGGCACCGTGTTCTTGGATCTTCTCTGCGAGCATCTTGGCGTAGCGCATAGGGTGGAGGGCGAGGAAGGGCTGAGCGAAGCAAGACGAGAAGGTGGCCTGGGGTTCGGTGACGCCCTGCTCAGTTCCAGCCATCTTAGAGGTGTAGCCTGAGATGAAGTGGTACATGGTCTGCTCGGGGTTAAGCTTGGAGATGGGTGGAAGGACGCCGCGAGCGTCGCAGGTAAGGAGGATGATATTCTTCGGGTGGCTGTCCGACTTGCAGGGAATCTTAGTGTTCTCGATGTACTCGATGGGATAGGCGCAGCGGGTGTTCTCCGTGAGGGTGTCGTCATCGTAGTCGACAACGCGGGTGACGGGGTCGAAGACGACATTCTCGAGGATGGAGCCAAACCTGATGGCGTTGAAAATATCAGGCTCCTTCTCGGCAGAAAGGCCGATGGTCTTAGCGTAGCAACCACCCTCAATGTTGAAGATGCCCCTGTCAGACCAGCAGTGCTCATCATCACCAATGAGTGCGCGCTTGGGGTCAGCTGACAAAGTTGTCTTGCCGGTACCAGACAGGCCGAAGAAGACAGTGACATCGCCGTTCTTACCCTCGTTGGCGGACGAGTGGAGAGTCAGAACGTTGTGCTTGACGGGCATTTCGTAGAAGAGAACTGTGAAGATGCCCTTTTTCATCTCACCGGCATACTCAGTACCAAGGATAACCATTTCCTTTTCAGCGAAGTTGATGGCGACCGATGTGGCGGACGTCATACCGCTGGTGTACCTGTTGGCGGGGAAGGCACCAGCGTTGTAGATAACGTAGTCGGGGTGGAAGTGCTCAAGCTCCTCTCTTGATGGACGGATCAACATGTTGCGCATGAAAAGAGCGTGGTAGGCGCGAGCGCAGACAACGCGGACGCGTATCCTGTAGCGCTCGTCCCATCCTGCGAAACCGTCGACAACGTAGATGCGCTTGCGGGTGTTGAGGTAGTCGATAGCACGCTCACGATTGATGCGCCAGACCTATGAAGTTCAGTTAGCTAAGTGCTCAATGTACACGTGACACACATCCCAAACTAAGGGAAATGCGGGGGAGACGAGCTCCCTAGTGCCGCCACATGCAAGGATCTAGGCCAGGGGCCCCAATCGGCTATGTTCCTAGCGCGCATGACGTTTACGCCGAATTTCACGAGCCATTTTGCTGCAAATCCAAGAGGAGTTTGAGAAAGTAGCCGAAAGGCTGAAGACTTACGTCGGGTTTCATCGGCTTGTTGACAGGCCCCCACCAGATCTCATCTTTTGAGGAGTCCTCCTCGACGATACGCTTATCCGAGGGCGAACGACCAGTCTTCTCGCCAGAGTATGCAGAGAGAGCGCCAGACGAAGTAATGGCAGAACCGGTCTCATACACAAGGGCATCTTCGTAGAGGGCGGCGACTGAGGGGTTGGCAATCTGTAGTGGTTAGTTTGAAGCTGGAAACTAGACCGATGGCAACGTACAATTGCTACGCGGTCGTAGTCGATGTGAGCTTTGTCGTGGAGCTCCTCCTCAATCTCAGTGTGCTCCTTCTTCGGCCTGGAATCTCATTGTTAGCCATGCATGCTTCGAGCTTGGCCAATTGGCCTGCGCTGGGACGGCGAGGTCACTCACGTAATGCCAGAAGGGTGGAGATTTGTCTTGTTGACTCCAGAAACCATTGTGAATATAAATGCAGTTACAGAAGACGAATGGAAGTGAGAACGCTGCTGGAGTGACACCTGGTGACGGACGAAGTCTTGGGTCAAGGTAGATGGGCTTGCTTTCCAAACCACGGGGTCTGAGGCTTCTTTAATAGCTCGACGATATTCCACACTGACGACGTCGCTCACCCTCAGTCTGGATGTGGGCCGGGAGGCAGCTAGACCAGTCCGTGCTGATTGGATCAATGGTCGCGCACACATAGTGTTCGGCTCACAGCTGACGAAAATAACGCGGAAGTGTGCACGAGGGCGCGAAAGACTCGGAACAACCAGCCGGCAGCTGCATCCAGGAACACGGCTGCTGGAGCAAGCAGCCCTCAGAGACATGCGTGTAAACATGTCTTAGAGATGTTGTCTCGATATGCATGCATGCAGTCACAGAATGTTGTTATACTGTGCAACTTGTCCTCCTCACAATTCTTCGCAGCCAAGCACTTATTCGGGACACATTACAACCAGAGGCACCACATTGGCTCATGCTGTCAGAACTCTTGGGCGCGCCTGGCCGCCCCAGACGGCTGATCGGTTCTACCCCACAACAAGCCTTGCGTCACAAAAAACGACGCCTGCTGCCTACGCCACTCTTGGAGAGGGGCCAGTGCGTCATTCTTCGATTGGTTGCATCCACAAATAGCCCTACTCAATACGCGATTGCTAATGAAATGGAAGAAACAGCCCCCCTCGTGATCTTTTTTAAAAAGGTCCGTGAAGACTTTGTAAGACTATTGTAAAGCTATAGTGAGCTTGTGCGGTCGGATGAGCTGGCAATTCACGGCTCTAAGGCCTAACGCTGCCAAACATCCTCATGCACAATCACGATAGTCGTCTGTAGGGCTGGGCACAGAGAGGCGGTGCAGAGCAGATAGCAGCTGTTCCGATTCCAGCTCGTGGGCCAGAATATCCCTGCACACATGGTGGATCGTCATGATTTACGAATCAGCATATTCGGGCGGGCGGCTATCGCAGACACGGCCCTGGTCGTGGTGTTTTGAGGCATTTCGTCAAACAGCATAATGGCCTGCCTCCCGGGCACATGCGTGAGCTGAAGTGGCTTAAGCCGAGATATGGTGGTTTGAAAATGCTAGAGCTGTCTTGAGAAATGCCTCACGCGTGGTTGTTCACGACTCGTGAAGATGCAGGCTTGTGACAGCTACGGTACGTTCCCGCAGTGCCAGAATGCATAGCCGTTTGAGCCTCATGTCTTCATCAAAGCACAATATCGATCAATTCCACCGAGGATTCGTTTCTGTAGACACACCGCTCTTTCACATGTTACATCTACCAGTGTCCATCTGTACACATGTGCATATTGCGAAACTATCTATCACGCCTCAGTTCCATCACAATGCTCCAGGCTCACGATGCCCGGAATGGCACGTGTTCGGAAAAGGTATTTCGCGGGGAAGATATCCCGGATGTGAAAAAAAACCCAAGCCCAACTGAGCGGCTACCCATGGCTCGGCCGCGGGGCTCACGGTTTTACCCGAACTCAGGAACACGATTACGCTACACAATACACCGAGCTCTACCTACGCAGCGTCGCCATTCTCCTTGTTCTTTTTCTTTGCCGCTTTGTCCTTTCTTGCAGAAGGCTTGAAAATCGAGATAATTTGGCGCATGCCGCCGAGGTACAGCCATGTGCAGATGAAGACAACTGCAAAGTTGAAGAAGATGTATATCCACATGATGCCTGCAGTCTCGTAAGCCATGCACCTTTGAACAGGGGAGATCACACGTACCGAAGTCTCGCCAGATGTACCGTGGAAACACGTTGAAACTGGCTGCAAACGCATCACCGGTAGCGAACTGACAAAACCCACAGTTCCCGTCCGGCTGCGTCTGCACGTATCCGCCTGACTGCTGCGCGAACTGCCCAGCATACGTCTGACAGTCTTGGCCAGGTGGGGGAGGGAAGATCGCCAGCTCGTTAGTGTCGCATCTGAGTTCCTGGCCCTGGACAAGCAGAGCAAGGAAGCCTTCGAGGAGGTACTTGAAGGGTGTGAGCCAGTACATCCATGCTTGCCAGAAAGTAGGTAGACCAGCGTAGGGAACTACTACACCGCAGAAGGAAACGACTGGATTGTATTAGTATGCTGGGTCAGTTGCGAGAAGGGTTGAGGGGTAGGCCTACTGAAAGTGAAGAAAAGCGGTACAAGGAGCGACGCAAGCAGCTCATTCGGACTGAACGCAGCAATGGCTTGACCGAAGCCAAGGTAGTACATTTCGAAAAGCATGACGAAGAGCCAGATGCTCGCCGCCGTGTATGTGTCGCGAGGGAAGGCAGGAGGGAAGTACCAGCAGCACCAGTAGATCGTACCAGCGATGATGCGGTACGGGATCTCACTGAGAATGGCACCCCAAACCCAAGCAGTCCATGAGTATATTTTGGCATTGCCTTCTCTCGACTCGTAGATTGATCGTATATTGATAAAGCGCGGCTGCAGTTGTTGGATCAGTGGCGGCGAGATGGTCAGAGTCATGAAGACCGAGAACAGTCTGGACTGCATATCAATCTGCGATTGACCCAGGCTCCAGAAGGTAAATCCATTGAATAGGCCGGTGATGATGTGAAGCGTTACAATACCAAGGACATAGTCAGGGTCTCTCCAAATCGCCATGAAATTACGCTGAACGACAGCCATCCACTGTGTCATATAAGGCATGGCGTATGCGCGGTCGTCCTTTGCTTCACCATTCTCAGAAGCAGATTTACGGTTGGAGGCTATGTCCTGGATCTCTTTGCCAAGCTTCTGATTCTCCTCAGATTTGGCCCAGACATCACCCCAGTCCTGGCCTTTGTAGTCCGGATTACCGGCACCTATAACTTCGAGCATGTATTCAGCAGGGTTCTCCTTGGGTGGGCATTTCTTCGCTCCATTTTTCTCAAGGTATTTGAGGAGCGTTTGAGAATCTTGCCCTAGCTCGCCAAAGTAGACCGTGCGACCTCCAGATTTGAGCAACAAAAGCTGATCAAAATGCTCGAAAAGTACGGCACTCGGTTGGTGTATAGTACAGAGGATAGCTTGGCCAGCGTCTGCGAGTTTTCGTAGGAAGCGGACGATGTTAAAAGCTGCACCAGAATCGAGCCCAGACGTCGGCTCATCAAGGAACATGAGCAGCTCCGGTTTGCTAGCAAGCTCAACACCAATAGTTAGCCTCTTGCGCTGCTCTTGGTTCAATCCAGAGCCAGTCGTGCCGATCACTGCACCTGCGATGTCTCGCATCTCGAGAAGGTCAATAATAGTCTCCACATAATCGTATTTCTCTTGTAGAGGAGTCTCTTTTGGCTGACGCAAGCGTGCGGAGAAGCGCAGGGCTTCACGCACCGTGCTCGTTGACTCGTGGATATCCATCTGCTCTGCGAAACCAGTCGATCGCTGGAAGGAAGAAGGAAGTGGCTTGCCGTCAACGAGGAAGTCACCGTAGACTACACCGAATCGGATGCGCTGTGCAAGAGTGTTCAGTAGTGTTGTCTTGCCAGCTCCAGAAGCACCCATGAGAGCTGTTAGCTTTCCAGGCTTGACGTAGCCTTGTACATCTCTAAGCAGCGTGCGTTCACCCTTCTCGTACGGAATAGTGTAGGTAATGTTTTGGAATGTGAAGATCGTTTCGTTCTTCGCAACACCATTCAATTTGTCGTCAGAATTCGGGTTAACCTCATCCTTCTCATTAATAGCACCAGGCTCAGTCTTGCCAGACTCCTCGTCGCTAGGCTTCTGTGTCTCCATATCCTTCTCCACAGACTTAGGTATTTCGCCACGTTTGAAGATGGTAACCGCACCACCGCCCTTGTTTGGTTTTTGGCTTTCCATACCGATGGCTGTAAGAAAAACGAAGAAGATGAACATGCCGGTAATGATACCGAAGTTACGCCACAAATGACTCCGCGAGTAGCCAAAGGCAGCTTCAGCATAGTCGGCTCCTGTTACAACAAGAGATCCAGGTCTGCTGCCTTGGATCATACATGACTGGTATTGTTCTTGCGCTCCAGGTACTTGCGGCGCAATGTATGGAGGTACACACTGGATTTCAAGATTGTAGAATTCGTTCACCAGAAGACCTTCAAAGCCATACTGGATGGGATTGATCCACCGTAGCCATGAAAACCAAGGGTGCATCTTGCTGGGAGGAATCAGGTAACCTGTGTAGACAACGAGCGCCTGGATGGCGACACCAGTGATGCGTGTAGCAACATCGAGAGACCCCACAAGAGATCCGATAGCCCGGAAGAACGCATACATGGTCATTGTAATGATCCACAAAAACAGGAGCGAGATAAAGAACTGTGATGCAGTGCGTTGTAGGTTCGCCATGAAGTAGACCACCAAATCGAAGATAACAACTTGAACCAAGACCAAAGGAATGTCGACCACTGTTTGAGCGACGGCATAAGCGGCTGGCCGGTAGAAAGAGAAGCTCTTGTGTTTCAGCAATATTGGCCGACTTTCAAATGCGGCAGTTAATTCAGCCAGAGCAAGTAGTGCGTTAAAGAGCAACATGAAAAAGATTACACCGCCTCGAGGGAAGACACCTTCAGCAGTGTTCGGCAAATTGAAAAACAAGGAGCCAACAATTAGAGCTTGGAAGAGGATACCTCCCCATTTACCACCCAAGGACAGGGGATCGCCAATCATAACCAAAAATTGGCGCTTGGTACATGCCATGACTTGCTTGTGGAAGGGCAGAGTAAAGTTCTTCTTCTTTGTCGCTTTCGTCGCAGCAGCACGGCGTTGTTCCATGTGGTTTTGGGTTTCCTTCTCGAACTCTTCGATCTCAGCAAGATTGTCCTGGTATTGCTGGCTGTCAAAGAAGGCTTTACCGAACTGTGCACCCGTTCGGGGTATACGATCCTCGTAGCCTTCCTTAATATGACGCTCGTGGTCGTCCGTAACCGAAGTCAAGAAATCAGCAGTCGTCCAGCGGTCAGGCTGATGGAAACCCAGGCTTTTGAAGTAGTCCGCGGCACGATCAGCAGGTCCAAAGTAGCAGCAACGGCCCTCGTGTATCAAGAGAACCTTGTCGAACAGGTCATACAGCGACTCGCCAGCTTGATACAGAGCGACGCTGGTTGAGATACTGGCCATATTCGTGAGCGATCGTAGACTCTGCACGTACTCCAAGGCTGTAGAAGCATCCAATCCTCGAGTAGAATTATCCCATGACTGTACAGATGCCTTGGTAATCATAGCCTCTGCAATTGAAACACGCTTCTTTTCACCTCCCGACACACCCCGTATGAGCTCATTACCAACTTTGGTTCCCAAGGTGTGCTCGATCCAGAACAGCTTTGTGACAACACGTAGAAACTCCTTGATGTAATCGCCGCGCGATTCGCCTTCTTTTCGTGAGTCTTTTCCTGGTGTACGGGTTTTCAGTGCAAACTTGAGGGTATCTTTGACCTTTAAAGTGGCATAATGAAGATCGTCCTCTGGATTGTACAGCACCTCGCTCCTGTACTTCTTGGCCATTTCGTTGGCATCAGTCCCGCCGTACTTGACGTCGCCAGTGATTTCCTCATAACCAAATCGTTGATTGCCAAGTATCTTGAGGAACGTACTGCATCCACTACCAGGTCTTCCGAGTACGAGGAGCATCTCTCCGGGTTTGATGCATCCTGAGAAATCGTCAATCAGAGTACGAACAGGAGGTTTCCCAGCGGCAGCCTTGGGTCCACGGGTGATGAGGTTCTTCATGAGACGCACTGGGTTCATAAACAAGTCACCGACTGATGGTTGGAGAGCAGCTCCAAGTCCCTGCCCTTTCACTGTAAGGTTTTTGAAAATTACACCAAGGTGTCTTGTCTTCTCCTCCTCTGATGCCTCTTGTCTTGTGTGACCGAACATCTTTGACATGAGCTTATTGATCTCATCTTGTTCCTCACCAGCGCTTGATGCTGTGGCTTGCGTATCTCTGCGGCCAAGGTCATTAGCCTGGCTGGTCCTTCGTCTAGACAGTACCCGAAAGAGATCATCCTCAGTCATGGGTTTCGATTGCCTTTGCTGCAGCGAGGGTCTTGTGAATGATGGAGCTGGCTTGTCGGTCGCGTGGCTGCTGATTTCTTCGTGCTCCGAATCAGACGAAGAGTCACTGTGCACCAGATCTGGTGCTACCTCCTCTTTGTGTTCCGTTTTGAATCCTGCAAATGGTTCTTCTTCAGGCTCAAGGACACGGTTGTCAACAGCATCCGGAGACGGTACTGCGGTGCTAGTGCTTGACGTTGAGAGCAGACCAGATCCTCGTCCGCCATGGTAGCTTGTAGTTGAAGTATGAAATGCATTGTTGATGAAGGCGCTACTATTAGCGGTTTCATCGTGTGTACTGGAGATCCCTAGCGCTTGCGACTGTGATTTATTGTAAGACGGTTGTTGATGTGAGTCTTCAAACGTGTCCAACGAATCTCCAACGAACTGTGAGGTTGGCTGTTCGTTTGAAGCCATCTTAGACTTCAGAGTCCCTGCAGAATGTCAGTTGTTAGTTAGACAGAGAACCATCAACAACGTTACCAGTACAGGGATACACGGCTGGTAGAGTAACCAATCAATTCAGTGTTTGCCAGTTAAAGGGTCTCTCTTAGGCGATCGTGTAGAAGTTTTCACGGTAGTGGAGATCTCGACAATACTGTCTTGCAACCTGTATAAGGCTACACTTGAAGAGAAATTTTGCGCGTACAAACATGTTGATGCCGCCATTTTTGACGCGTCGAGTTTGATACAATGTTCAGCCATTGCAAAGTGGTGTCGTCATAGTCCCGTTATGATCATGCATCGTGGTCGGTGCTTAGCCCTCGCGTCGGTATTCTGGAAGGGCCGACAGCCTAATACAGCCTCCTAAAACTCGATCGATTGGCACTTTCATGCCTTTAACCTCTATTATCCGTCTCCTTATGCAGACAAACACTGGTGTCTTTACGGAGTGCGAGAGCTCCGGGATCCGGTCTATCGACTATATTCCCCATTCACGATTCGCAATCTCGATGGCGTTCAGAAGCGAGATCTGATCCTTACGGGGATACGGAATGGCGATGACGATGCCAATGCTTGTCCAAAATCTCAAAAACGTCTCCTATCAGGCCTCATCACCCTCGCGTCATAGATGCTCCATGGTGAGCTTGCGCAGATTGCAACGACTCTTTTTCTTGAAGAGTCATGACTTGAATACTCATCACCTCTTATTCATCGAGGTTGTTCAAGTTTTGCTGGCATGCTTGTTGAGATTGCAAAAACCGAACATATATGTGTACTACAGTAAAGATCAAAACAACAGTTGAAAGATGGATCCAATGGTACAATCCAGGCGCCCATCTGCAATTTAGTTGCTATGTAGCACAGCAGCATGTTGAGAACTGCACAACATCAAGGCGAGCATTTCCCTCAAGTATAGTACACATTCATAGACAGATTACAAATAAGCATAACAACAGAACGATACAGGATGGGTTAATACCCTACAAAGCCGTACACGTGTGGCGGATGCCCTGCCAATAGCTAGTGACTACTTTCACGTGCTTCCTTCATGTTGTGTGATAATATATAATCGCTCTTTTCGACTCACTCAATAAAAGAACCCTCTGCTCTCTTCGTGTTTGTCCTGGCCTACATTTGACAGTAAACTTTGGCTCAAGAAAAAGAACAGTGGCATTGAAAATGTTTAACAGGACAGCAAGTCTCAAAAAAAAGATACAATGGTCATGATGTCATTAGCCGCTCTAGTTCTGGAAACATATCAAACTTCCGAAGTCATGTAACTACTGCTGTCATCATCATCACTGTACCAATCTTTCCCCCTCACAACAGTCATGCAGTAGATTGGCACATGCTCCTCAACCCAAATATCCAACGTCCCATACCTCTCCAAACAATCATCACCGTATACCTGCAACGTCCACTTATCTTCTGAGCTAAGCTGTTCCCAACGTTTTAGTGATCCATGATTTCGCACCTCATTCTTGATGCGCTCACTTGCAATGACATCTTCAACATTGGCAGTAATGAGAGCGCGGTAAAGTCCAATGAGATACGGGACATGCACGTTCTCGGTGTGAGGGTCCGCTGGCATGTCCCTAAGGTTGAATGGTAGATAGGGGTAACCCGCATATTCACGGTGTCTGGTAAGTGATGTTTTGGTAATGAAAGTTGCGGGTGCACAGTCTGGACCAAGAGCTGCGGTGATGGCTTCGTCGTTATTCTGAAAAACGCTACTGAGCTTTTTTGAGATATGCTCCGGTCCGAGGGCGGACCAATTCTTGGCAGCTACTTCATAGTATTTGGTCTCAGCATCGAGATATTCCCGGATCATAGCATCGGGGCCAGGTGTCATGTTGCGCGCAACGTTGAGTGGGATGAATGGGTTTTTGACTCCCAAGCCACCAAATGCTTGTGGAAGATGAATGATGGCTTCAAGTGCAAGGGACGAGCTCGCGTGAGCAAACTCAGAGCGAGTACGCAGCATTTGTTTGACATGGTCACTAAGCGTGCCACCCTCAAAAATGATGTGGAAGATTCGTTTGTAGGCAGATTTGACAGCCTCTAAATGTGGCTTGCCGAATAGCTCGACTAGCGGGCCGAAGAGGTGAGAAGCGTAGGTCCCGACGGTGTTGTTCCAGACTTTTACCCAGTCATACACTGTAGTGCATGCTGAGAGCTGTTTCTTCATGCGATGTGCATACGCTTCAACCATCGAGTCTTTGATGATGGTATTTCCCGCAGACAACTGCAGAAACCCAATGTCAAACCCTTCCGAATGTGTGAGATCGCTTTCGAATTGCAGTTTGGTGTGTTCCGAGAATATAGTTAGCTCTTGTATAGCTTGTTCGCACTGTTCCCAGGTGCCCACGAAATAACATCTGGATCCAAGACGATACAAGTGCGCACCAGTCTTCTTGATGACGGCCAGCTCGGCGAAGAACATGACTGCCTCCGTGAACAAAATATGGATCCCGTAGCGTTCAGGTACACCGCAGCTTCGAGTAAAAACACGGTCAAGTGCACCCCGTAGAGAAGGACCAACGTTCAGATTTGCCGCAAGAAATCGGGCGAAGAAATTGACAAAAATTTCCGGCATTCCAAGGAACTTGAAAACTGCAAGCACCGTTTGGTGTGGTAATTTTGATGCAAGAGAGTGGAAATTGACCACCGAGCAGCCGTAACGGCCATCAAAAGCAGCACGGAGTTTCATCTCAGTAGCCAGTGTTTTAATCAGATTTGCTTGGACTTCTTCAATGGGTGTAACTTTGGGTCTGCAACCATCTTTAGTTGGAAGTTGGGACATGAAGAAGTCACGTCTGTACACTCTGTGTCTTTCCTCATCCAAACTATCAAGGAAGATCATTGGTGGAGGCGGAGGTACTGTCATAACAGGGAATGGGGGTGAGCACAGAGCTCTCTTCTTCTTTTTCGGCATCCACTGGGGAGGCTGTATCACATAGACACCACTCGGTTGCCAAGAGGGCGGTGGCGGTAGTGGAGTTGGCAGAAGTTCGAGAGGCGGAGGTAGTGGCGGCGGTGGTGGTGGAAGGGTGCACGGGACGACCTGACAGTCGAAACTTGGTCCTTCGAGGGATTCTAAAGGCATCCTTTGAAGGAAAAACTCCCGTTGCTTATGGTCATGGGCAGATAAGTATCGCTTGTTACCTGCGAAAGGATGCCGAACAAAATCCGACAGGCATTCTTTAAGTTTCTGGGCCCAGCCAATGGCCACGCAGTGTAGAAAAATCATATCCACGAGATCCTCCTCAATGGTGATGTGATACTGGCCCTCCTTATCTTGACGTGCCACAACAGGGAGGCCACTGTTTGCATTCTTCCAGTTCCAGCGGCGAATCGACTTCATGTTGACCGCTCCAAGTAATTCTTTGGAAGCGATGCTATTCTGTATGTAGCTTTCAAGTTTTTCCTTCTTTTCAACACTGATAAGATCGTTTTGGAGCAGATCCATGATACACCACCCAAGCTCGTCTTCCTCAATCTCGGCATTTCCTTCAAGCATGTCGTTGCCAAACTGGCACATGCTCTCGCGCAACTCAGCTAATGCATTCGCGTTACTGCTTGCCTGTGTAAGGCCCGTGAGGTATGCTTCGAGACCATCGACATCAACATCCTTCGCAACGAATGCTTCGGCTTCGAACTTCTCCCACAATTCTTCGAGGCCATTCTCTACAACCTCGAAGTCGTCATCGACTGTGACAGTGTTGATTTTCGTGGACAAGGATGTGGCAGATTGCCTGGCATTCATGGTCTCTCTCATTAAGCTCAAGTGGAGCGAAGTAGCCTCATAACGATTCATCTTTCTGTGTAATTTGTCCAGCAGTTGCTCTTCGAACTTCAGGAGCTTGTCATGGGAGACAATGTGGTCTTCTCCGGTCTGCTGAACATAGTTTGCAATAATGCTAAGGTCGCCATCGTCTTCGAGATACGGATCCAGTTGCTGGATATTTTTTACAAGGGCAACAATTCTCTCACGGATGGTAACATCAGTGGCTCGTGGATTACCGAGGCCGTAGAGAGTTTTGAAGTCTTGTTTCAACTGGTTAAATTCATCGACTTTGAGCTCAGCAGCCTCCCTGAGCAGAGGGGTGACGGTCATGGGCGTCATCGGATTTCAGGATGAGCAGACACAAGCTACTCTGGATAAGCTTGGAGCACATTGAAAGCTGTTGGTCGCTTTTAAGCCAGCGCTGAATCGCCAGATTGCTGCACAAGTCGAGTGGGAGCACGTAGCACGCAGGCAACTGCATATTGTTCCAGACGGTCAAGGCTGTTGAGATGCGTAAAATGGCGTAAATGGACGCTCTGTATTGCGAAAGTTCATTGCGCATCACCCTTCCACTGGTTGCTAAGCGAGGCTGGCCAACCACAGGGCTTCTTCGTTCACCCCGCATCCTTGACCGGATAGTTTGTGGTACCAAGACCGCCCGGTGAGCTGGAGCTGATATGCATTTATGCGGTCACCTGTCATCATTATGGCTGTTATCTTTGCTTCACTGGCTGCATGTCTTAGTACTGAATACTGGACTTGAATGTGTAACATTGGTTGCCTAGTGAAGCAAGACCCGCTTCACCATTCATACTGATACAATACGCTATCGTTCGAATCAAAATCGCTTTGAAACTCTACTGCCAGCGTGTCTTTTTTTGTCAGCAAGCTAAAACTCTAGATTTGAACAGCAACACGGTTTGTCTGGTACTTCTTCGTACTTGGTAGCAGAATAGTGCAGATGATTGCAATGCTGCCAAAAGCAATCGACGTGAACTACCACTCGTCAGTACACTAGCTGGGTTTCTCGGTATTGTTGGTGACTTACCCAAACGTATTTCAGGCTTTGACTGTATGCCCATTGCACTCCCTTAGTCGCTCCAGCAACTACCGCAGGTGTGACGCCTTCGATTGGTGTAGTTGTCAAGTTTGCCGGCGCAGCAAGGAAGAGTGTGACAAATTCTGCAGCACTCGTGACTGGTAAGCCTGCTTTGATTGCATATTCTGCAGCGTATTTTGGCAGATTTTGCTCGAGCTTTGTAACATAGACATTATAGTAGATCGAGTAGCCAATACTGCCACCAACGGTACGGATACTGAGCGATAGCGCTGCCGCTGTAGTGATCAGCGCATCGGGGCAGACAATCATAGCGACAGTTGCGGCTGGCACAAGGACACCACCGATACCAAGCGAGGCAATGGATCCTAGGCCTACAACCAGTTGCTCATTTTCTGGTGTCATGACGGCGAGGGAGCCGGCGAAACAGGTCATAAGGAGAACAGCAACAAGAAGAACTTCTCTTGCCCGACCAGGAAAGACGGAGAGTGCCGCGTTGAATAAAATAGCGCCAATCGCTGTCATGAAGGCAGGTGGCATCGCACGGAGACCAATCTTCACCGGATCAGGCTCATAGACAGACGTGAATGTAATCGGGAAGAAGTTGAGAATGCTGTTGAATCGTCAGGCCTTTCCGTGAACGAGAAACGAAGCGCACGCAAGAACACCTACCTGAAGAAATTCATGCCGGCTGCGAAGGCGACAACATAAGCCAGACCAACTATACGCTGGCCTCTGAAAAGCTCGCCGGGGACCATAGGATATGGCGCGAACTTCCATTCCCAGACCACCCACGCACCAATGAGGGAGATACCAAAGATCAGCGTGCAAAGAACGTATGCACTACTCCATGCATGTGTATAGCCACCAGAGTTAAGGGCAACGAGACTATCCAGGTCAGGATGAAACTGCAAAGAATTCCTGTGAACTTACAAGAGAGTCAATCCCGTGATAGAGAGTGCGCCTCCTACATAGTCGATCTTCTTCAGAATAGAACGACGGGAGAAGCCATCCGCACGGGTGTGAGCCTTGGGAAAGTATGTGAACAAAAGACCAATGCCAACAATGCCATTACATATCAGCGATACCCAAGGACCCCATCGCCAGCCGACCGTCAGATCACGATGCGACCACAACTCAACATACAGGAGGTATGGGCAGAAGGGAATAACAAAGGCGGTAACCATTGCCAATGAGTAACCACGGTATTTGACAGGTACAACTTCTGCAAGCCTGGTTTAGGTTAGTAGAAGTATAGTGTTGGTGTCACGATAGTCGTTACTTACCCGGCTAAGCCTGTGAGTTCTCCTATTGCTGCACCCACGCCTGAAAGTGCCATTCCTACGATAGCTTGCCCGAAGCTTTGTGCTGAACCAACAAGAGCACACCCTAAACAGATGGAAAATGATCCGAACAGGGCAATATAGCGTTTACCAAACAAATCTTGGAGGTATCCTGCATAGGGACAAGTAGCAGCAATGGCAAGAATGTTGGCGGTTGGCAGCCAGACGATACCGCGTGTGATTCCGATATCCTCTCCGATGAAGGAGAGAGAGCCACCCATGAAGTAAAGTATTATTTGTGAGCCTAAAGAGTCAGCGTCCTAAGCCGACAATGTGAGCGTGTTGGGTTTACCGGTATACAGCGCCGCGAGGAAGATCGCCGAGAAGATGCTACGAGTGCTCCATGCGACTTTGCCGTCAGAATCGTCACCTTTTACCGCGGAGGAGTTCTTCATGTCCACCCCCGACAGGGTTTTTTCTTTTTGCAAATTCATCGACGATTCATTTGTCTCAACATGTTCGACATAATTGACCTCTTGTTTCTCATGATCTGAGGAGGCCATGATAAGCCACTGGTTTCGATTTCAAAGTTTTCCTGTAAAATAAGCAGGCGTAAGGAAGAGGAGGCAGATTGGGACTCGTCGAGGGGATGCTTTCCCAAGAATGAACTGCCTTCAGTATACTTTATGCCTTTAGCATTGAATCCCGCACTAACCGGTTGACTTTCTCCTGCCGATCGAGACTACGAGACACGCATTCGACATGCTAGCAGGGTAGTGTAGCGTACCATAGCCTATCTTGAGGACCCATTTTACTTGTCAAACATGGTGGAAATCCGGGGTAGTGGCCTTAGCGACTGCGGGGAAGGTGTCGTCAGGCCACTGTCAACGGTCTCGACTTTCTTGTGGCATTTGGATGTCGCCGCTACAACTGACTCAGATCGGGCGACGTCCTCTCTGGCAACGACGAAGACTGGAGCTTTTCGGTAAATTCATCGATGAACCCCGCAAAAAGCTTGAGTATGAATCGTGTAGTCGTCAAGGTACAGCCATCACGGATCAGGTGTGGACGTCGAAGACCGTAGCTGAATGCTTGTTGGAAAGAGGGGGTGGTCACGGGTTTTGCGCAGCCAATCATGAACGTTCGACCTTCAATTGCCGCGACTGGCAGCAAGAACGGCAGTATGTTTACGACAAAGACAAGAGAGTTTTCTTTTCTGAACTCGCTTGTTGTATCGACTCGAGCGCCACCTTGATGGTATAGAACCTGCTGTTGCTCAGCTTGGGCTCGCTTAGAGCCTATTTGACTGCCAATGCACTGAAGTGAGCGTACCTCAAGCCTGCAAAGTCGATGGGAAACCGATGCTGTGTATTGATATGTTGATGTTGAATTGCTGTAGCCTGCCACTATATATCAATGTGGCCCTGGGGGGCGCTTATCCAGGATACACTGCACACTCTGAATTCTGTCCGGGACGATCAGCATTCAGTTTCTCACGACACTGTGTAACATAGCAGCAGTAAGTACCGCTGCCCAGTATTCAGCCTCAACGGCGATTTTCGGTAAATCGATATCGCAGGAGAAAATGAGCCTCAATGTTTCTTTCGCCTTGGTGATGCTGAAAATTGGGTCTTGGAAAGCTCCGAGCGTTGGTGTGTTTGTATGATTGCTGTAGAGAACCGGAGCAGAAACTGGTAACACTTGTAGTACAGTCGAGGCGAGCTTGGATCATTTTCTCGCGTCCTCTTCAGCGATCAAACTTTCAACATCTCGTTCCATGAGCCAGCTGCGCACACTGTCCATGACCTTCTCTAATGTTTGGCCACCTGCCATCACGTCATCAAGATCGTGTACCGTAGTGCCGCTCCTATGATCCGTGACTCTTTGTTGTCCATAATTATATGTTCGGATCTTGTCTCCTCGTCCCATCTTGGCCACCCCAATAACGCTTCGGCGCATTGCTACAATCTCATCCTCGCGCTTCTCTCGCCGCGCCTGGGCAATTCGAGAACGAAGCAGCGCCCAAGCCTTCTCTTTATTCTTTGATTGGGACCGCGAATCTTGCATAGCGACTACCGTATTGGTGGGTATGTGGGTGAGCCGAACAGCTGACTCAGTCTTGTTGACGTGCTGACCGCCGGCTCCACTGGCTCTCATGACTTCTTGTCTGACCTCTTTGACATCGATGTAATAGTCGCTCTCTGGGTCGTCAAAATCCTCTTGTGCTGCCGAGTTCTCGTGAATACTCGGCAAGACATGCACCGAGGCTGCGCTTGTATGCGTTCTCCCTTTGGTCTCAGTGGCTGGCACACGCTGCACGCGGTGCACACCAGCTTCACATCTAAAAATGCCATATGCGTTCTCGTCCTCTACTTCAAAAACAGCTTCTGAGAGCGGTATGCCTGCTTCACCAGTGCCGTTGATGTTCTCATACTTCAAAATGCTCGTTCGAAGGCCATGATGATTGCAGAAGGCTTGGTACATGCGAAACAGATCGCCAGCAAAGATAGCTGCCTCCGATCCACCAGCCCCTGGTCGTATCTCAATCAGACATGGGAGATGCGCAAATGGATGGACTGGCACGAGAGAGGTTATAAGGCTTTGGGAAGCGTTAACGAGGTCGGTGCGCGTTTCTCCAAGGTCGTCCGCAGCTAGCTCTCGTAGCTCAGGGTCGGTCGTCGAGTCATGTATCAGCGAGGTAAGTTCTGTGACAGACTTAGCCCGTATCAGCAACCATTGTCCATTTATAAATGTACTTCGCTTACCTCATTGGCCTTATCCCACTGTTCCAATGCTTTCACAATGGAATTGTATTCGCCCAGCTTCTTGGCTGATTTCGTATCGAAGCCATGGGCAAGCTTCTCAGTAAGGCTCTTGTGCTCAAGGGCAATATTGCGAGCCCGTAAGAGGAGTGCAGGTGGTATCAACTCAGATGTTGCAGCTGTTTAAGATCAATGGGAGCTCAGAAAAGAAACTACGACAATCATCTTACTTGTAGACTGATGACGTAGTTGTTGTCGTAGCAATGGTCTTGCAATGCGCGGAAGACAATTACGGCACACCCACGGCGTTGTCAGCATAGCTTGTCTTTGTTGCTGAAGCGTGACGAAGAAGTGCAAGAGTTGACGCGCTTTCCGAATTCTGCAAGAACGTTCGGAACGATGGCACGTGACAACGCATCCATCTCGTTCGCGTGAGAGAACCTTATCCACCCATTCCCCCTACCACCTTCCTGTTTTCGATTATAGATCTTCATCAACAGTGGACGACATGATGGATCCACATCACAAACTCCGAGGCAACATAGCAGAACTATCAGCGAAATCGGCACTTTCGCCTTTTTCCGACGGCATCGCGTATCTCCGGATATAGCCGTCGACCATATCATGAGTGAATGTTCCCCATACCCCGCATACTCGCTTCTAAACACCACGATATTGAAACACTTGAATCACCAATTGGGGATTTCCGCAAAAAGTCGCTGAAGGCATCAAGATTAATACCTCGTTTGAGAATTGACCAGCTATGGCCAACGTTTACCCCCACCCTGAACCTCAGTTCATCCATTTTCCCAGTCGACGATCAGTCGTACACAGTACCAAGGGAATCGTGTCGTGTACTCAACCACTTGCAACCGCTGCAGGTATTGAAATCTTAAGGAAAGGTGGCAATGCCGCGGTATGTCGTAATGTACCTTGATGTTGGCGAGAGCATGCTGATGAAGAACAGGATGCAGCAGTAGCTGTTGCAGCTGCTATCAATGTTACCGAGCCTGGCTCCACGGGCATTGGTGGTGACATGTTCTGTCTGTACTATGATGCCAAAACAAAGAAGGTATCTGCCATGAACGGATCTGGTCGATCTGGCTCAGGTGTCACACTCGAGAAAATCAGGAAAGACCTCAACATTCCTAATGGAGAAAATGGCCAGATTCCCATGGATAGTGTACATGCAGCCACCGTACCTGGAGCGGCTGCAGGATGGATCGATTGCCACGAACGCTTCGGTAGCGGGAAAGTGACCCTTGAGCAGGTGCTTGCACCTGCAATCGATTTGGCTGAGAATGGCTTCCCAGTTTCTGAGCTTTCTGCTACATTCGTGAGTATGGCCAAAACGTCAAATAGAAGGAGACTAATGTCCTCGAAGTGGGCGGCAAGCGAATCAGCACTCAAGAAAGCATCGCCAAATGGACATGAAATGCTGAAGAAGGACCCATCAGCAAAAGATGGCTGTAGGGCACCGAAGGCTGGTGAAGTTATGAAGAACCCTACTATCGCCAACACCTTTAGGCTCCTTGCAAAATACGGCAAGAAAGGCTTCTACGAGGGTGAAGTCGCTGAGCAGCTAGTTAAAGTTGTATCTGATCTTGGCGGCTACATTACTCTCGATGATATGAAGCATCACGCCGAGACAGGCTCAGAGCCTGTTGAGCCTATTTCGCTCAAGTATACTGGCCAAGGCGTTGGCGAGTCCACTAATGGCGGCATTGAGCTCTGGGAACACCCACCAAACGGGCAAGGTATCGTCGCATTGATGGCGCTTGGTATTATACAAGAGTTGGAAAAGCAAGGGAAAATCTCAAAGTGGGGCCTAAAAGACCACAACACAGCGCAGCATCTGCATGCCACGATCGATGCCCTTCGCATCGCATTTTCAGACGCCCACTGGTTCGTCACGGACCCAAATGTCGTCAAGGTCCCCTCCGCAGAGCTCATTTCACAGGAGTATTTGGCCGAGCGCGCTAAGCTCTTCGACCCTAAAAAGGCCGCTGAAGCTCCTGTACATGGTTCACCTGCCCACCTTCGCAGTGACACTGTCTATTTCTGCTGTACTGATCAAGAGGGCAACGGTATTTCGTTCATCAACAGTAACTACGGCGGCTTTGGCACAGCCATCATCCCGAAGGGCTGTGGTTTCACGCTGCAGAACCGTGGTGCGAACTTTAGTCTTACAAAGGGCCACCCTAATGAGCTTGCGCCCAGGAAACGACCATACCACACCATCATTCCTGGCCTAACAACCTACAGTGACGGCAGCCTGCATTCCGTGTACGGTGTTATGGGTGGCTTCATGCAACCACAGGGTCATGTGCAGGTTTTACTAAACCAAGAGGTCTTCAAACTGAACCCACAGGCTGCACTTGATTCACCACGTTTTTGCATCGGCGCCGGTATGCCTAGCGCTGATGGAAAAATGACAGATGCAACGATTTACTTGGAAGAAGGTATCGACTCAAACGTTGTTGAGGAGCTGAGAGAGTTGGGCCACAATATACAGCAGCTGAGTGGATACGGACGAGGCATGTTCGGTCGTGGCCAGATCATCAGAAGGCATACAGATGAGGGTTTTACGGTGTGGAGTGGTGGTAGTGATCTACGAGGTGATGGCGCTGCCGTACCACTTTAGATTACGAAAATGCGTGTAGTCGTCACCAGATATCAAGTACATAAAGGCACAAGTGAAACAAGTGGAGCATTTCCGAATACAATTTACCTTGCTCTTGATGCCAGTTATCCTTAAGCTCATCTCCTTCTACTACACGTAATGATTCAGAGAGCTTTTCGTCATGTACTTGCCCCTTTTATGCTATGTTTCGTGAACAAGAATCAATATTTACTGGCATGATCACACGAACAGTGTTTGTCTGCTCCATTAAATGTTTGTCTACTCCATTAAAAGTGCTTATACATATGCATTCGCTCCGAACTATGTGGCGATATATTGATGAGTTTGAAGCCCCTGCGAAAAGGGCGTCATTTATCGCTTGCTAGATTCCACGGAACAATTTTACCATCCGCTGCTCTGAGCCTTCTGTTCTACACCAACACGCAAGCCCAATTTCATAAGAGGGCAGCCAGCACCGTGTACAGTCTGCAAGTGTTGACTTACAAAACCTGAAGTTATAACTACATATTGTCTTCTCTTCAGCCTGCTGTCTTCTGTCTCAGGCTGGCGGGCTAGCTGACATGTGTTTGGATCTTTGATAAACAACATACTGAACGACACACTAAATTCATCTTCCTGTAGCGCCAGAGGAACTTCATGCTAATGACATGCTCTTTGCCCGGCAGCAAAGAATGCATTGCAGGAATTGGTTGTTGCCATCCATGTCTCTTTTCCTTTTCACGTCGCACATAACTGCAAGTCTACAAGCCAAAGGCCTTGAAGTCCACGCCTCCTTCGTTGTGTACATCGAAACGAGTTGCGAAGATGCGATCGCTGGGCCTCCGCTTTGACGCTCCCATAGAGTTGACAAACTCCTTGATCCATCTTTTCTCCATCTTCGGGGGTGCTGTCGATTGCTCTTAATCTCAAGTATCGATTCCTGAAAAATACTGCGTTTGTCGGAATCGATGTGTCAAGTTCAGGCATCTGCCCGCTTTAGGCGCTCGCCTGCAGACGGTCTACTACATAGCACAACAGCACGTTGGGAGTCGCACAACATGGAGACAAACAATTCTTCAAGTAGAGCTGTCATTCATACCGAAATAATGGGAATAATCCCACATCATCTCTTGTGCTTTTATAGAACACCACCCTTGGAAACATCTCAACCCTACCAGATGAGTGAATCATCTCGTCTTATATAGTCTTAGACTCCCATAGAGGTTAAATGAAAATCAATCAATCATACCTGTGTAAAAGCAAAAGCATCAACGGACAACCGTAAGAACAGGAATTCTTTGACAAACCTAGGCGCTATTGCTAGAAGGGCTGGTATATACAAGGCGGACGGAAAAGTAAATGACCTCCTAGTATGGATGTAGGAACATTCAATGTCCGTTGGAAGTGTTGCCGTAACTGACGGGGGGCCACGGAGGCGCGCACAGACGCAAGTTGTCCTGTGTGTGCAGTTAGCCCACTGAATCCGGTTCATTGCCAAAAAAGTTGTGACTTGGACCAAAAAAGATGTTGTCAAGTAAGGGATTCGAACCCTTGCCACTTTCGTGATGAGAAACCTCTGATCCGAAGATCGGAGAACCCTTCTAATGAAGGAAGCTGTTCGCTTGAGTCACACGCCATAACCACTCGGCCAACTTGACGGTTGATGAAAGAACGCGAACAATACGTATATATATTGTGAAATGTTACATGAAATTAAGCGAGTTTCTAAGTTTACTGTGTGCGACAACTGCCGAGGTAGGTCGGTCGTGATGTTCAAACACCGACATCTATGTTTATGAAGAATCGGCAAGATCAAGGGTAATGCTGAGTGATGATTGTGAAAGCTGCGCTAAAGTATGTACACCAAAGCTCCAACTCCTTGCCCAGTCCTGTATATCATACCCAACCGCTAATCATGTCCAAATAAATGACCAAGACGCCCTATCCAAACGCCAGACCCAGTGAACCGGAAAAGCAACCACAGCACGCCACACACCTTTGTCTATCCGAATCGCTATGCAGGACAGATGATGTATTGAAGAATGACAAGAAGAGGAGGGGCTGATCAGAAACTGATCACGATTCGTCGACCAATTCCCCCTCTTCATCGTCCTTCCCTGACGTGATCTGCACCCTTCTCTTCGGCTCGCCCCAAAGCTCTCTCAGTACGCGATGCTTCTGCGTATCTCTTACGCCCTTGAGAAATCCATATGTCTTCTCTACCTCTTCCAATTGGCCTTCGAGGCCGAAGCTGTTAGACTGGGCTCTCCTGATCAATGGTCCGACCAGATTTCGCCGGGCTTTATCAAGTTGGTCTTTAACGCTGTTGATGACCTGGATGTGGCTTTTGAGTTCGCTCTTGTTGATTAAAGTCGACGCGCGCACATCCTTAAGCAACTTGAGGTTCTTCTCATACTTTGCGATTTTGAGTTTGTTGGTTATCGTGTTGCGCCACATGCTCGCCAAAAACTCGTCTTTCTTCGTCGCAAGGCTGTCCTCTTCGCGAGCTACGCTACGGTGCAAGTTGTGGAATTGCCGGTCCACGGACTCGAAGAGACGGAAGAGGACATCGGCACGTGCGAGTTCGTTCTGGATGTTTTCTTCAAGTGTTGACAGGAGGTAGTCAAAAGTACGCTGTAGAGTTGCACGGGAGCGCTGTTGTGTTGTGTGACCCAGCACGTCATTCACCACTCGTCCAAGGGAGGTTGGTGAGCCGTCTACTTCTAGTGCACCGATGAGAGAGAGGGCTCCATGGATATTAGATACAAGGGTATCAAGCATGCCGATCTTGGGGGATTGGATAGAGGATAGCTCACGGCGAGCCCATTCCATGGTGATCAGGATGCTATACAAATTAGTAATGCGCAAGATCGAGGGCGAATGACATACGAATCCATATCGCCGTCGACATTTGTAAAGAAGGACGTAATCTTCTCGGATAGCACTTTCAGACTGTCCCCCAGATCGTCCAGCTGATCGATGATGACCGTCGATGCGGACATGTTGGTCGCGCGCACGCTCTCCCCCAGATCCTGCACTGCGATACTCGCCTCGGCCAGCTCGCGCGATCGCGGTATAACGTTCTCGCTCGCATACATGAGCGGCTCAAACTGTTTCGCCATGTTCGCGACATTTGCGACATCTGGTATCAAGCTAGTATTCCATGGATGCAGCAACACCCAGCTCAGTATCACTGTCGCAATCGTCATAATCACATTTCGCCGCGTCCTTGTGAACATTTGCATGCCATTTGCAAAGGTAGAGATAGTCTCCTCAATAGGCGCGGTCCGGAACAGCGTCTCTCCTCTGATAGCAAAGCGGACGACTGCCAGTGTCAGTGTGAACACTCCCCTGCACGGAGCTACATACAGCCGTCCATGGTACTTGCCTCGTCGTGGTGCGACAAGGTCATCTCATCTGCTAGCTCTTCTTTCACGTCCTCCATTGGGCTCTGCATGCGCGATGCGATGTTATCAGTCACATACCTCTGCTCCTCCGGCTCAGGGCTTCCCTGTGGTGTGTTCTTCATGGGCGACTCAGGGAGTGGTATGCGCGATGGCGTCGTTTCGCGGTCGGTGCGGTAATACGATGGCGACCTGCTGGAGTGTAGCAGCGACCTCCTATGCCACTGGTTGTTCGACTTCTGCCATGCGGGTGGCGCCCATGGGCCCTCCGACTCCTGTTCTGACTCGTCTGCCTCCTGTGGCGGTATACTCCAACGCGACGAGTGCATATTAGAGCGCGCGCTGTACCCAGACTGTGCGAGGTGGCTGCGCTCTGGGTCGAAAGCCTCCAGCGATGCGCTGAGTGAGGGGATGTCATGGTCGTAGATGCTGCCGCGCGAGCGCTCCATTGTGTCCATCATTCTGCATGCGCTGGTATGCGCTGGCGATAGGTGTACGGCGAAGGCGGGGAATCGCGGGATGGTGTGAGTACTATGGTGTCGCAAGATCGAGGCTCTGCGCGCGTGGTCTGCGCCCGTGACTTGCTTGAGTCGCGACCAGTGGCTAATGCGATTTACCCAAATGCTGAGTCGTGTTCACCGTAACGACAATACTGTGAGAGAGATAAAGTCACTCTCATGGAGCGATAAAGCGATAAGCTAACCCATCTTGATCGCTGCCGCCAAAGCGAGGGCCAGCACAGATTCCAGGGCTGCAGCGGGGTGAAACGAGAATGGCTGGGTGTAGCGCCATGATTGGATGTCGTGCATCGCAACGGAAGGCCTCTCACAGCGGGGGAGGGCCCGCGGCCACTAACCGCCAAAGACTAATGCACGTTGACATATGGGTATCTATGGTACGATTACTGCCGGTCAATTTGGGGCGTACTTTAGGATCAAATAGTGCACTCGGGACTGCGCTTGTAATGCGGTGAAGTGGTTAAGAAGAACGGAAAGCTATGGGGGCCTGCAGAACGCCTTTTGATAGACGTTCTCGTGATGCAGGTGCACTGCGACGGTATCTCCACTAAAGCTCTGGCCAATCGATGTGCGGAGAGTGGGGCGCCGCTATCTGTATCGACAAGACTAGGCAAGGCTGCCATGACGCTGTGATACTCATGTCCTTGTAGCGGCACAATTTACGAGAAATTCTAGTTGTGTGACGGTCAAGTATGGAATGCAAAGCTTGGTATCTAAATAGTCCCCGATCTTTGGGTGTTTACTTTTTGGAAGGGCGTTGGGTATCCGGGCGGGTAAGTTGCTGCAGTTTTTGGGGCATTCCACAAGACCACTAACATAGTCAAAATACTCTCACTACTGACAACGATACAAATGTACACAAAAGTATGTTGGACGACTGAAGAGAGCCCTGTGTTCACTAAAAGAGTCCAGTTGCATGTAAAAATGGCGTGAAATCGCTACATTTCTATCTACCCAGGGCCAGTAAGTCTCCTCCATCTGTGTATATGCAAACGAACATATGAATAGTAGTCAAATAACAAATCATATGACTCCCCGTGTTGAATAAACAAAGGAAAATGGAAGACGACAAGAACCGATGTTGAATGAGCTCTCGTCCGGCTGGCAGTAGACTGCAAAGACCAAGCACGGTCAGCGCAGAATAGCAACATCCATAGATGTCAACTACTGGTAAGGCAGCCAGGGCACGCCCGCATTCTCGACAAGATCGAGTCGTGACTGCCTTCGTATCGGCTATCCTCGTAAAGATGTTCGTTTATTTCGCCACCTGTAGGTGGCTGAATGGCTCAGTGAGATCCTATCTGACGATAGGGAAGCTCGCATAAGTATGTGATGATATTCACGTGGCAAATTTGGTGGTATCGATGGCTATCCAGGCAATCTGTACGCTACAAGTAGTACATGGTCTCCATGAGCGCGGGATTCACATCTCTGCGCCACGTAGTGTTCCCGAAGTCGGTACTACCGTCCCCTTTCAATACACTGTGAAGGTAAGAACGACCACGTTCGCAGAGGAGGTCGGCGTAGTAAGCGGGCGGGCAAATGCTGACGGAACGAGTGGCGCGTGCGAACGTATAACAGAGGCTGTGCGTCAGACTCTGCAATTGATCAGCGCCAAGTTTGATATCATCCTTAATAACGACATAGTGCGCAGGCTTCGATGTCCCCTGAAGGCCCTGGTGGGCGAGGAGGAAAAAGTCAAACAGTTTCTCGCCAGTCACACCACGATCGACAACGGTACCAGGCTGCGGGTTGCCAGTCCTGCCGTCGGTATCATTATCGTTTGTTGGGTAAAAGCGCGTGTGATGTCGCTTGCCGACGACGACAATGGAGATCTTGGGGTGCTTGGCCTTCGCACCATAGAGTTTGTTGAACGCTCCTTCAAAGGCAGGCAGTTCTTTTTCGAGAACGAGACGGTACTGGCCCTCAGAGACACCATCGCGGTACACGACAACTTTGTTAGGCAAACCACCCTTGTTACGCTTTTGCCAAAGTTCAAGGCGTTCAATGACCATCTCTTCGAGCTCTTTGACCATTTCTACCCTGCCCTCTTGTGTACGCATGCTAGCTGGGTACTGGGAGAATAGAGTATCGACGGAGGCGACGACACCGGCAATACTGGGAGCAGACTGCGCGCTACCTGGAGAAGGGTGTGTGACGTCAATTCCAAACAAGATCGTCTGTGGATCGAGAGGTGACATCTTCTTTGCATCGACAGTGTGGTTAACACCACCGAGCTTCTGATTGAACTTCATTGCGACATTGGCAAAGTACTGCACCTGTCCCTTTTCTTTTGAAAACTTTTGACCAATGTTGCAAATGTTGGGAATACCAAGTTCACAATCGCAAACGAATTTGATAGAATCGTACAGTGTCGCATTGTCGCTGGGAAGGATCACAAACAGGAAGTTTGGCTTAATCTTGAACTTTGATCTCAGAGCATCGGTAACCTGCACTTGTATCCTTTTGAAATCCTTATTGTTGAGGTCGTTGGGGGGAATATTCATGAAAACAGGCTCCTGAACAGGCCCAGGGTTAAGACCGTAAGTTTGCAATGCGTTCCGGAACTGTTCAAGATGGTGTTTGACAGCTTGAGGACCCCCATAAATGGTATCGCGGTTTCCAGAGTTGATGACCAGAGTATTCCAGGAGCCAAGTGGCTTTGCAACCAAACGGAAGGGCTTGTCTCCAAGCTTCGCCGGGTTCAGATTCCAAGCACCACCACTCGGCTTGGCAGTTTGGGTCCTGTATTGCAGTTCGGGTGCTTGCAGGATACGTCCGGGCACAGTGAGCATCTGAGGGTTGACTGTGATCCCAAATTTGCTGAGGGCAACGTTCAGACCTTCAGCTGTAGGGTTTATCTTGGTGACCATCAAACCATCCCCAGTGATTGATTCGGCATTCTCATGGGGACGGCGAGCTGCGAACCGGATCATCTCACTTGTCTGGGGCCCAAGCAGCAGGCGCTTGGCGAGCTGACCTGGCAGGACCGAACAGAGTTCGGCAGGGATCCACTTGGGGTCCTCCTTTGTACCGTAATTGACCACTGGGGCCTGAGCTGAAGAAAGAGTAATATTATACTGTCGCTTGAAGTATTCCGCAATGGACAGCTTAGTGGTCTTTCCGTTCTTGTCCGTCTCGATGAAGGTAATATTGGTGCTGTCCTTACCAAATGGCGAAAGATTGCTGATGACGTGCACCTTCTTCTTGGTGAGAGGCTTGCCTTTTTCCATCTTTACCTTACCCTTGTTGTCTCTATCAAGAATGTAGTTCGTCTCGATCTTCAACAGTCGGACAAAAGCCGCTAGTTTGCGATACTGGCTGTCGTTGTTTGGCAACTGACCGCCCGTGAACTCCCTCATCACATCTATGAGAGGTCCAGACTTGTAGAAGGCACCCGTGGCAACGTTGACGTTCACCAAGAGTCGGGTCACACTCGTACGCACACTTGTGAAATAGCCGCGAAGAGCTTGTAGGCCATATCCAAGGTCTGCCAGCTGAAGTTGAGGATGGCTGCCGAAGGGATAGAACTTGTTACCTCCAGCCGTGGCAATGTTGGCGTCACTACTTGGTCCATGTGTCATAAGGACATTTAAGGCCTGGATTGCCTCAAGTTTCAGGGCATAATTAGATGTAAGATTTGAGACATCACTCAGAAGCTCTTTCAGGGACACGGTTCCTAATTCAACGACCAGGGCATTGTGCGTATTTTTCTTCCGTGCATTCTTAACCCTGTCGGTATCATCTGGACCAGCAGGAGGAAGTCGCTCACCATCCGCTGGGTACCATTCGAGTTCATAACTGGCTTGACCTCCCTCGATTGGAATCTTCTTCGGCGAAACCAGTATCTGGGCCCAGTCGCTGGCGAGTGGAAATCCTTTGAATGGCGCAGTTTGCAACAACATCTCAATAAGGCGGCGTTTCCTCGCTTTCGGGATCTCATTGTCTGGTTGGAAGGCTATGGAATATCGATATAGGTTGGTATCGGTGTTGATGCCCTTGAGCTCAAAGTAGTTGGTGTAGAGAACGATGGCTCTACCAACGGTTCCATAAGCAGGTCGTTGTGGAAGCGCTACATCCAGCGACGTGGATGCCATGGTCGTGGTCAGATCGCCCTTGACCATAGCATTTTCGAGTGCGGTGACTTCAGGATTGGGTTGTGGTACACTGCCACCACTACGACTTCATAGTCAGCATACCGATCTGTACATAAAGCTTACCCGTACGTACCCAAACACTCTGGGACTCTCTGTGGCTCCACCACGCCCGCCACGAAAGCCTCCACCTCGGTCGCTCCCTCCACGACCTCCACGAAAGCCTCCACCTCTACGATCATTGCCGCGGTCACCACGAAAGCCACCTCCGCGACCCCGATCACCTCCGTCAAAGCCTCCTCTTCCTCGGCCACCACGAAAGTTGCCGCCATCACCTCCGTCAAAATTCCCTCTTCCTCGGCCACCACCAAAGTTGCCGCCATTACCTCCATCGAAACCTCCTCTTCCTCGACCCCCAAAGTTGCCACCATCCCCTCGTCCACGTCCACGGAAGTCTCCACGTCCACTACCGCCACCTCGTCCTCGTCCGCCACGGTCCGCCATATCCGTGATTGATATACAATACGTTGTTGTTAGAGAAAGATAGTGTCGAAATGAGTCTAGAGCTGACAATAACTCGGACGAGCTGTTGTATGGAGGATCAGCTGTGCCTCACCAGTAGAACTACGAGGAAGTAAATCATGCTGTGAGACTACGATCTAATCGCATGTGGCAGACAGCCAGGTGTTGAGCAAATAATAGTGGATCGCAAAAAACCGAAACTGAACAAATGACTCAATAGGCTACGCATATGCAGGATCAGAAAGTTCGGCATCAGACACCGATTAACTTTTGTTGATAAGAGACGTGCTGCGAGACAAGCACATCGCATACCAAAGACATTGAAATCACTCACCCGCTAGACAACGGTCTGCAGTCAATAAGCTTGGAATAGGCACACTTTGTTGACTGTATTGCCTAAAAAAACTAATTGAACATTATATTCCAAATCGGGGAGCAAATAATAATTGAGACGGGACGATGTCTGGTAGTTGTTGAGACGAAAGTTGCGGGGTCGGGTTTTCAGGCAGGCGTCTTGCGCTAACGCGTGGTCACGTTTCAGCGGGACTTCGAGACTTAAAACGGTAAAAAGTGGGGCGATAATGAAAGATAGGGATGACTTGTATGCTCCCTGTTTCAAGTAAGCCCTTTAATGGCAAATGTGAGAATGACTAAGCGGCCTAATGTCTCCGGGTGGATGGCATGCCAACTTTCGTTGCTGCTTGTCTCTATGAGTCAAGCTGTTCTTAAATAGCATGTATTAACTGCCACGAATTGGATGAGATGGTGAAGAATCAACAAACATGGTGCATTATTGCATTGTAGCTGGCAACCCCTCACTTTCTCACCGGATTTCTACGTCGTGTGTGACAAATATTGCTCTGGAATTGGCAGATGTGATGCAAAGTTCTCTAGTTTCCTGTTTTTCGCCAATGCTATTGCTAATGAAATGATACTGTTGGTGCTATGCGCGGTTTCGATGTATGTCTACCCAACATCGTGGCATGCTCATAGCCGCCGAAAATGGCGTATCGCTCTTTCGCAAGGCTGTGTATCAGCATCATGCTTAATGTCAAATTCTTCTCTGGGAATAGCCATGAGAACCTCAACCAAGCGCATCGAACTGCCAAATTGGCAAGTGCAGCTCTAGAATAGCAACATAAATTCCAAAGGACCATTAAGTCGATGTTGGGACCGAAGTTGGGACCGAAGTTGGATATATTGGTTACAAAAGTGTACCACACGTGATCATCTCCGCTAGCGGAGGTTTCCAGATTTGACGCTCGTCATTTTGGCAGAACGTGTATCGACATAACACAACAACGCCGCTATGCCGCCTCGACTCAATATTAGCGCTTTCTCGCGCTCGATCGCCTTCAGGCCAAAGCCTCATGTTCAATGGCCTGCTCGCTCTGCACTGCGGGTGATGCCTTTGCATTCCCGCACCTACGCCGACCAGAACACCCCTGCCCAGGACCGGTCTCACAAGCTCAGCTCTGAGCCCATTGAGCATGTTTCGGAAGAGGCAGCGAAGACTGCGCAGATCATGGGCGAACAGGGTCCTGATGTCAACCAGGGCACACCGGTAGAAGATGTGAGGGCAATTTGCGATTGAGACCTATATCAACTATGGATTATGGCTAATACATGCCAGCTCGTAAAGGATGATAAGGAAGCACAGAAGAATCTTCCTAAGGTCATGCAGGATGCGCTCAAGCAGGGCAACAAAACTCCAGCACCAAAGGGCTCGCGCTCGTACTCCACAATGACGACACGGTCGAACGAGGGCATGGATATGGGTCTTATCGACTTGGAGGCTGCCTCTAAGCTACCAGTCACTCCTGGCCTGAAGTTCGAGATGCCAACTCTCCCTCTGCCCAAAGATGGTCATGTTAAGCACCGGTATGACCCTGTTGTTGAGCAGGTTACCAACCTTCTCATGAGACATGGCAAGAAGAGTGTTGCTCAACGTGTACGTCGATTTCTCTGTACTGTATCTATAGTTTATAGTGCTGACAACATATCACAGCAAATGGCAGTAATCCTCCAGTACCTCCGAACTTCTCCCATCCCCACCATTAACCCAGCTCGTCCTCTTCTTCCTGGTGCGCCGCCACCATCCCACCTTCCCTTGAACCCCATTCTCTATCTCACACTTGCCATCGACTCTGTTGCTCCACTTCTTCGAATTCGTGCGCAAAAGGGAGCTGCCGGTGGTGGTGTAGCTCTACAAATTCCAGTTCCTCTGAGCCAAAGACAACGACGAAGGACAGCTATCCAATGGATCTTAGGCGCTGCCTCGAAGAGGAGAAACTTGGGAAGCGGTAAGAACAGTCTGGGACAGCGTGTTGCACAGGAGATGATTTCTGTCATTGAGGGTAAGAGCGCTATTTGGGACAGGCGCAATGCTGTTCACAAGCTGGGTGTCGCTGCTCGTTCGAACATCGTTCTGCCCAGGAGGCGATAGTGTTTGGTCACGCTGGAGTTCGGAAAAGGCTGGATGTCTGCCATTATACGGTGTATCATAATGTAACAAGCAAGTAGCAAGTGCATAACAATTGAAAGTTCTGCAACATAAAAGCCACGCTGAAATACGAGCTTGTGAGAGTTAACTATCTTAAAATCTGATCTATGTTCAGTATGTGTTATATGCCAATGCATGATTCATAAGTCTGGAGAGCTCCACATGCTCAGCCACAGCCTCCACTAGCCGCCCCAGTAGTGTCTTTGCCATGTGAGAGCTCTAACTCTGGCTTCGCTCTGGATAACACAGTAAGGTCTTTGATACAGGCAGACATGATATATGCACGCAGAACAGAACAAACAGAACTATATACTGCCTAAATTGAATTGGATAACACGCACGCGAGTTCAACTGCAAACGTCATTTGCCAAGAGAGTAGTCTTGGTGTGAGGGGTCTGTCTCCATTCAAACTAAACCTAGACCTTACCCACGAGACATCCTGTCGCGCTTACCGTTCCTGAAGTTCCCTTAATCTTCCGACTGTTGTTCTCTTCTTCCACATGTCGTTCGCCCTCATTAATCTCTTTGGGAACAATCTCTTCCCAGATAGCGGTTAGAGTTGGCATATTGTACACGGTCCGGCCCGCCATTACATCAGCTCAGCTACGATCTTTGGAATTATTACCCCACCCATATTGATTCTCAGCCATTCATCACGCGCTCACTCCACAAATTGAGCTCCAGACCCGCAAGTCAGACGTGAGGGGTGCATAGAGCTTCAGACCCTTACAGCGACAGCTCTCTCAACGTTGTGACGCCATTGCGAATTTACCAAGTCTACACTTTCAATTAACACCGATATCCTACCCCACAAATACGCCGTGTTTTTGCTGTATCTAGCTCACGGACGTACACCCGTACACCCCCAGCTGAAACGACTACACCACGCAGAGCGCTGCCCAACATCGACTCCTTCTTAATCGTCGCTACTACACGTCGCAACCATGTCGTCCCTTACAGCCGCCATAGATCAAGAGATGAAGGAGCATCGCGATGCCGGGAAGAACAGTGGTGGTAGTCGACGTGCTGAGAGCCCCTTACCAGGAGGTCGTCACCAGAGCCCTACTCCCCGCCACCTTGGTGTAGGCGACAATCGTGTGCGCAGTACGAGTCGCGGCAGCACTGGTATTCCTTTTGCTATGCCTAAGAGTGCGCCATCCTCTCCTCGTGGGAGCAGGATGTCAGACGCCCCATATCAATCGATCGCCAGCGTTTCACAAGGTGGAAAGAATGATCTCAAACCTCGAGCTATGTCCTCGGTATATGGTACTTCTTCAGGTTTCCTTAGTTCAAGCAACCCAAGAGATCGACACAACTCTATGAGCAGCGCCTACAACAGGTCAAAATCTGGGTCACCAGGCCCCGGACGCTCTGCATCACCACGCTCACACGGCCCGGCTTTATCCACCTCCGAAGCAATGCGCAAAATGTCTGAGTCGGCCATGACCGATTCTGATAGCGAATTCACTGCAACGTCAAGACGAAAGGCTTCAGATCCTACCAAGGGAACCACATCAGCGCCAGGCGGCGGCGTGCGTCTCACTACAGATGATGATGCTGACGAAGGTGAAGATAGCGCTGCCGTAGAGAGCAGCGACAATGACTCTCAATCGAGTTCAGATTGGGATGATGGCTGGGCTCCAGGCTCGAAGAAAAAGGCTAGAGGGAGGAGAAGATCAAGGTCAGAATCTGGTGGTACAGACAGGATGGGGAGAGAAATTGTCACTGCACAGAGTCTCTTCAAAACTGCGAAGGAAGAGGGTAAGCAGCATCAACTCCAGGGTGCCGGGATTTACACAAAGTAACACGAAAACAGGACGAGACCTTACAGCTTCCTTCATGACGCGTGAGGAGAGGCAAGAGAAATTGCGACAACTGAATGGAGGACCCACGATCAGTATTGAAGGACCCAATGGCGAAAAGATGGTGAGACGCAAGTCTACAGACGTACACCCGCATACCAGCTTCGACCAGGATAACTCCAGAATATCTTCACCTATCAGTTCTGATGCTGAAGACCATATGGCAGAACTTCGGACAGCACAACAACTGGCCTTGCAAATTACCCCCATCCAATCAAGCCCTGAGGCTCACCGATGTGTTCGCCAAATCGTTCGGGGCGACTATAGTCAGTTTGCGCAAGAAGCAGACAATGGTTTAAGGCGACAGCGCGTTTACTTGGTCTCGACAGATCTTAGCGAGGAAGCGGCATACGCCCTCGAATGGACTATTGGCACTGTTTTGCGAGACGGCGACACACTGCTCGCCGTGTATGCTGTCGATGAAGAAATTGGTGTTGCTACAGACGCTCTTGGTGCACCCGTTGCTCAAGGTACAACTGGGCTGCAAGAGGGTACTCACCTGAAGCGAACACTGTCAGGACACCATGGTATCCCACAAAAAAATCAACTCTCGAGCACTATTGCGGCTGCCGAGGCTGATGTCAGCAAGATGGGTAAAGCCGAAAAAGACCGCTATCAGGCATGTGTAGAGGTATCTGACAGATGCGTCAAATTACTCAGGAAGACTCGACTGCAAGCACGAGTTGTAGTCGAAGTTTTTCACTGCAAGAGCCCAAAACACATGATTACGGAAGTTGTAAGTACCTTGGGATTTCCAGACACAACGTTTGCTGACTGTTGTTTGTCAGATTGATATGCTCGAACCGACTCTAGTCATCTTGGGTTCTAGAGGCCGCAATGCCCTTAAAGGGTAAGTAAGTAGTCTCTTCAATGGACACGTCAACTGACTGTGGCAGTGTATTGCTTGGATCTTTCAGTAACTATCTCGTGACTAAATCTTCAGTGCCAGTCATGGTTGCTAGGAAACGGCTACGAAAACACAGCAAATACAAGCGACAAAACCTTCGAATGTCCAACGTGCTTACTGGGCCTGGTGACAAGCTCGCGAACGCCAAGATAGACTGATATGCATGTATGGGGATTTGTCAATCTGTCTTGGTAGTGACGAGGAAATGTGCCTCGTTGAGCAACATTGTCAGGCTGTGCGAAACCCGCGCAGTTTGGTAGACATAACACTACGTACTTGGCTTAGCAAAGAGTTTGGAAATTGTGATTGCGCATAAAAACTCCTTCTCTTTTCGACATCACGACATCGTTGCTGGTGTGTTGATTTAAGTATACCATGCAATCGCGTGAGAACAGGTTGACCCACTGGTACCGTTGAAGTGCCAGCCAATCAATCGAAGGCGCAGTACTGTAGTACAGATGCTGATCTGCTAATGGTCGGACATAACCGGGCCTTTTCAGAGATCAACTTATTCTCCAACGATTATATGATACATTGATATCCAGAGCCTGGCGGTATCTAACTCAAACACACCATGATTCAGACCTCAACATCCATCCTTTGCTGCTAACAAAGCCTGAATGTTTTAAAATATTTTTGAGAGTTAGCCAAATTTGACGCCCCGAGATCACATCATTGTCGTTGGTATTAAATGAAAGGAAGGACGCATACTACGCTTGCTTTTTTCTTCTCGAAATTCTAGCGTGCTTCAGTCTTGAAAAGAATCTATATGTTTCATCCCAAATTGCTTTTGCAATTACGGCGTCGTAACATCGACAACTCCTAATGTCAGTTGCCCAAAGCTCCATCATCTGTGGGAGGGACGCCCCGCAATCCGAACGCAATTCCACGATTCTGGTTCGCTACCCTCCACCTGTCATCCTCTCACATCCTTTATCCCGCTAGTGGCTTTTCTCCAACGCCTCACACTGCGTGCCTCACACTGCATCCCCCGCACAGACGCCATGTAAGGGACTCGTTTGTGGCGGCCTGCAAACATACATCATGCAGCGTGTCTGGGTGCCGTATGATCGTGAACGGGCCAGGTTTGGGCAACCTACAGAGCCTGGATGGCGCCCCAAGTGTAGCTGCAAGTGCATGCGGCGCAATGTTGGGCAGTAGAGAGGGGCAGGGGTGCAACGAGAGGGGTATCAAAAGGTATGCCTGCCTCGGTGGATGATGCTCAGGGCATTCAGTTTCTCTATTGTTACCCTATGGCTTACACGGGGACATCTATACCATACTTACCTCGGCTCGGTCACCTCGAATTCTTAGAGCTTGACGAGGAAGAGCTGGATACCTCAAGCTTACAAATCAGGCTCGTCCAATCGTCGACACGAGAACATCTGCTTTCGAGAAGACAGTCGTGGAATGCAGTAACAAGAGATGAGATCGACGCAGACGCGCTACTGGTGGATCTCGGCCACCTGGCTCCGTCCGTCGCTAAGGACTTCATTTCCAAGAAATACACTGAGGCCAGCTTCGCGTTTCGATTGATCAACGATGTCGACTTTCACGGCGAAGAGGAGGACTATATAGCTATGAGTTATTGCTGGAAGAAAATGAACCGGGACACGCCTAGAAAGGTAGTCGAAGACCTCCCGTTTGCCTGGACCAGAGAGATCGAACAGTTCCCTTTGCCGACCAGTAGTGTACTGTTCCAGGCTGTACTAAAAGAGAAGATTGTAGGAGAAGGACTATGGTTTGATCAAGTTTGTATCAACCAAGAAGATGAAGCAGAAAGAGCCGTCACTATTGGCGCAATCGACAAAATCTACAGAAATGCAAGATCGGTCGTTGTGGCTTTAGATGACATTGTAGCGACACCAGAAGAAGAACAATTTCTTCGATGCTACTTGGATCAGTACAGCTACTCTGATCATGCTATCAATCAACAACCGAACGCGTGCCAGACTCCCCCTTTCATGTATCAGTACCCTGCATTTGCTTCTTTCTTCAAGCGTTTCATCGATTCGGAGTGGTTTGGGCGGGCCTGGTGCGGGTATGAGATGAGGCTGGGGCAACAACACATCTTCCTTCTTCGTTGTTCATCTCAGTACAACCATAAGGTGCAAAGTGTATTACGGTTTACAACACCATTTTTGATTCACATGCTGGTTCTCGCTAATGAGCTTGTAACGCTCATGCCTGCTCAACAAGACAGAATCCGAATGTTACGAGACTTCTTCATCAAACAGAACAGAACGAGTGAGGAAAGTAGCCTCGCCGTGCAGAGGCCCGACACTCCGCAAGCGCCGTTTTTCGAGCCCTCTGATTTCTCAAAGACGATTGTGGATACATTCCGGATGAAAGCTGGCGGTAACCCACGACTGCCAGAGTACCTGAGAAGGCTCGATGCTAATCGGGACAAAATGTGCATTGCCTTGAGTGCTTCTAGGCTCCCAATAGCGTTGGGACCTGCGAATCCATACCAAAGACCAAATATCGAAGATGAATGCCTTCGATCGCTGTTGCTAGTCGGCCTGGCTGCTCGGGACCCAATCTGTCTTTGCACAACAGGCACGCCGCTGCAATTACACGATGGCTCAGTATCCTGGCTTTCAAGACCTACTTCACTAGATACACATGCTACCCATTCAGTACCACGGCGGTTCCCCATGAGCTCGAACCCAATACGACAGTCCACAGACGGTAGGGCGGAATATGCACAGATTGATCTGATCTTTCTCGACCTACCGCACCGCTCCCAACCCAATCCAATGTTTCCGACTCACATCGCACGAGCCAGACTGTTCATCCATCTCTGCATACAGTTCCAAATCTCCGGTCCTGGTATGTGGAATTTCTGGCAAGCTCCCAATCACCCACGTGCTGCAGCCATGCGCAATGTTTTCATCCAAACCCTGGGCTGTGTCTTCGAATGTGGCCCACAGTGGCTCCTTGAGCTTTGTGCTGGCCGTGAGCTTTCTCACAGACCTCTCCTCGAACCTCACATTATCGATATGCTGCTCAACCCCAATCTCATCATTCAGAATTATATACTCCTCCCCGAAGGCCAATCTGCACTCTCTTCCCTGCTGAGTTTCATCTCATCTCTACTTGTCTCTGGCATTCCATGGGCAAGCGGCGCTACAGAGCGTACTCATGGCCCACTAATAGTCTCCGCACCTACGCCAACACATCTATCCACCGACTCCACGTACGGTGGCAAGGCGGTTGTTTTTGCACCGTTCGCTCATAGTAAGACTCTACTTATTGCTGTTGCAGACGCTGTGAAAGCAGCAGAGTATAGCGAATTGGCCAGAGCGTGGGTGCTGACAAGCATGAACCCGTTTACTGGCAGCCCAAAACAAAGTGTTTCTTGGACGCTGCAATGCAAGGGCGTTGTTTTTGGAGATGGGAACTTTAATGCAGGGCTAGCGAGAAGCCAGGAGACAAGATGCCATCACGTGTACGGTCCGAGTATGCATATGGGTTTATGACGAGCTTTACAAAAGTAGAAGGCAGGCGGTTCTTTCGGCAGTATTGGAACCTTTAGATTGAATTTGTTGATGTGATAGTAAGATGTATGTAAACATATCAGGCAACCCCTTCATTTTTAATATTGTCCTTTTTCCAGAAAGCACTTTTAGGGAGTGCTTTCTAGCAGAATCTAGACTCCTATCGCCTGTCGACTTGTAACTCACCCAGAGTCTGAATCAAGAGACTTGCTCTCAAATGCTATGCTGCTTACAATCAAGCCACGTTGTTCTCGGCTACAGATATGACGGCCCTATCCGAACTCGATGCCACAACACCTGTAGGGCTGACTTGCTGATGCTGCGTGTTTGCTTCTTCATCCTGTACATTGCTCAACAATACTCGCCCATGGTAAGCCACACCAGACCCTTGACCTGCCTACAAGAACAACGTCTCACGTTACAATCTGCGTCATTATACCATGAGGATCGTGCCTGACTTCTTTGTATGATCGTCATCCCGAAAAAGTCACTTGCATGCTTCAGGGATGACGCCAGCGCTCGAGCACAATTCGATCGTGCCCTACAATAACGAAATACTGACAAGTTGGACAATGCTTCAGACTCATCCTTCAGATTGTTTTCTTGTTCTATGATACGAAGTCGCTAGTGCACCCTACCTCGATTTGTTTGATCTTAATGCATTCGGGATTACTGAGCTGTCGGGTGGGTCGGAGCATCGCGACGTCAAAACTTGCTTTTCATGTCAGGCCATGCGGGTGGGTCAATTCTGTGTGACGAATTCGATCATGTGTGTTTCAGTCCTGCTTCTCCGAAAAGCTAGAACGAAGCATTGTAAGTTGCCCAAGGAGTCGTGTTGATATTTTCCACCTGTCCGCCTGCAGGAAGGAAAAAGCAACTTTATGTACAACAACGGCGAAACGGTTGTTGGTGGAACATGCCCCTAAGCCAAATTTCGTTCGACACCTGCATTCTCGATAATGTTTCAATCTACGCTTTCCGAATTAGACGTGATGTCTATGAGCTCTCCTGGCCTAGCTTCGCCAGATCCTTAGTAACGAACTCCGTCGCGCTATACAATGCCGTACTCCCGTACACAATTCTTCTCTTTTGCCCTGGTCCCTGTGCACTCGCGCTCGTCCGCTTAGCCCACTCCTGCAAGTTCCCATACTCGTCCATGCTCCCACCGCCCACCGTGAACACAATAGCTTCACTGAAGCCTTGTCGCCTTTGTCCAAACGTGGCCTCAATACCGCGACCCACAGTGTTCTGCTGGTTGCGAGATGCACTTGCAGGAGGAAGAGTGCCACGTGCGTTGGCGGAGCGTGGATCGAAATATAGGTATGACTCTGTCTTGGAGATGGCGGAAGACGAGGCGTTTTGAGGGTCCATCAGTGATTCAGTAATCTTCGTAAGCGTCAGGTCGCTGTTTGTAGGAAGGAAGTTCTTGATGCCTGAAAGCACGCCTTCAAAATTTGCGCCGAGACCAGCTTCCTTGAAACGATCTGTTACGCGAGACGACAGGCTAGAGAAGCCGCCAAAGAGGTGCGAAGTGCTTTGCGCAGGCTGGGTTGGGGCGGATGTAATCATGGTCATGCGTGTCAGTTGACGCACGGATTTGACATATTTGATGGGTGTGGTATCGGCGCCTGCAGCTTCGAGGGCTTGCGTAAAGCTGTCCAAATCGCCACGGGTCAGCTCGGTTTCGGTGGTGAGGTACCATTGGAGGAAAAGTCGTAGCTTGTCCAAGGGTTCGCTGCCTTTGTCATTGTCCTTGATGACCTCCAGAATCTGTGCTTTTGTTTGTTTCGATAGCTCCTCCTCCAGTTGAAAGTAGAAGTCCATCTTGCGGTTTTTGATGCCTTCCATAACGGCTTCTAGTATGTTCATGTGCATCTCGATCGTAGCCTTTCTGTCCCGTAGTTCAGGGAGCAAGGCCATGGCACCCTTCAAGTGCGCTGCGAACTGATTTGACTCTCCGTTCAGGTCATCGAGAGATGAAGCACCAGTCTTCTTAGTGACGTTCTCAGCGTCCTGCTGGTATTTGTTCCATTCGTTCGTCACGTCCTCAGCAACGTTGGGAAACGGTAAAGACGCATTCCTTGCCCAGAAGTAGTCAGACGCTGTTAGGTCGTGCGATTGTCTCTTAACGCCCTTCTCAGGATGGTCCTTGTCCATTGGGACCGAGATGCTGATCTTGTTGAGATGAAAGTCAAGTACATCATAGACCAAACTTTGGTACTGGGGTCACAATCAGTTTATACCTTGTGGGGGCGATTTACAGAGACTCACGATCCACGAGTGGCTGAACATGGGCACCAGATCTACGTTTCGGTCGACTGAACTATGGTTAGCGCATCGAGATATCTGGACAGAGCGAGGAACGCACCTATGACCATCACTGGCCGTGACATGACCGCCGAAGACTTGTTGTCTGAAAAGAGGTTCGTTTTGGAGTTCAGGATATGGTCTCGCAGCTTTCGATCGAGCTTTGCGCAAATATCCTCCGCTGCGCCTCCTTTGGGGCAACGAATGATAGGGACAACTCCCATGGTGACCGCGACCGAGAAGAGTCCTGAAACGATACGATCCACGACAGTGTCGAGCTCTTGGTCTGATGTCTGACCACTGTTCAGAGTATGGTATGCGCCCTTCATGTTCAGGTGAAACAGGTCTGGCTCTGACACGACAAAGTTGAGATATTGATCGTAGACCTGCGCCAGATGCTCCGCAGTATTTGTCTGCACAACTTGTGCCCCAAAATCTTCGAGGAGAGGTCGAGGTATGCTGGAAAGGAAGTTGAGGTATGCAGGACTGTAGAGGCCACGCGAGAGATCAGACGTGATAATTTGAAGATTCTGTGCCGTTGGCTCGACAAGGTATATGACTGGAACCTGTTTGAGTTCAGTATACAACAGCTTGGTAAGGGCGCTATACACACGTCAGGGATCATATGGCGCGTTGTTCCAATGTTCAGATGTATTGTGACCTAACATTTTCTTCAGCAAGACTCTTTGGGGCTTCATTGAAGGCATAAATACTCCAGAAGCTCTCAGATCGTTCACCCTCAGGACTGAGCTTATGACATCCCTCCCCATCTCGTCGAAGACCAACACCTTCCATATTGCGCCGCCGGTAGCAGTCTCAGGCACTTCGTTCGTATCGTTCTGGGCATCTACATTGGTGATTGGCGCATTGAGATTCAAAATACGCTTTATGCTAGCTAGAGAGTAAATTATCAGCTGCAATTGTGCTGTGTGTTGGAGTTATCTCATACCTATCTGCTTGTCCCGCAGTGTGACGGCCATTGTGACGTTGTTGCTGGTTGGCTCCCGCCGTTTTGAGCGCTATCTCATGCACTGGGAGGAAACACAAACGCCAGTGGTGCACACAGTGAGGTCAACGCTGCTGAAGCAAAAAGACACAGTAGCTCGTCTGCCTGTTAGACACCTTCACCATGGCACTGATGATGCTTGTGAGCGCGGACTTGCCCCAGCGCAGCCTAGCGTGAATGAGCCTTGGCAGCTGTCCGCCTGCGTAAAACGTCGACTCGCCCCTGCGCTGCCGCCATCCCTCTTCAACTCACCCCATCCGCCCCAAACACAACCACCTTCTTCCGTTTGAACACTTATGCAACTTCTCTGTGAACTTCCGCCCATCTAATAAGGGCTTCTGATTCTGAGCTAGATTCACTTTTCGAGTCCACGCTTTGGAGGAAGTGTACATTGAGGCTGGCAGCGTTGATCTGGAGGATTCTCGGTAGAAGGCAGAGTGACAATCAGTCCGGTATCTGCTACTAATACAGTTCCTTCGACAACCCATCGAATATCGCATCAGGGAAGTTGAACTTGACCGCCGCGCAAGGCAAAGAAGCAGTACTTCGAACGCATCAAGCGGCGAGTCTGTGAACAGACGCAGGCGCTTGTGTTGTGCAATTGCGTGCGCAAACGTACGTCAAGTGACAGGCTCCGCTGTGTCCCCTATCGCAATAATACGCGAGGCTAAAGTGCCACCCTGATAAAGTCAAAAGCTACACATTCGTGGAGTTAAGGGATCACAGCATCGCGGGCGACGGGATACGAGCGCTGCGCGTTTGAACCCAGCATCCTTCTTACTGTCACAACCTTTGCAGAAGCACCCCGAGACGCCTTGGGCTCTGCAGACTTCTCGACTCAGCACCACACCGCTGCGGCCTAAACTGGCAGTTTTACCGGCCATTCCAGACTCTCGAATTCCTGAATCGGCGGCTTTGTTCACTCTTGTGAGACACGCCATACCTCTTGGTGCCTAGTGCGCTGCATAAGTCTTGTTTGTCAGATTGAGAGACTTGTGGGTCAGAGGCGTACTTCAGCCAATCAAAAGCATTGAAGCCAAAGCTAACACAAGTCGATCGTTCAATCATGGCTTCCAATCACGTGCCAAGTGACCAAGTACCGCTGCAGGGTCAGAATATCTATACGGACCCGTCTTATTCCAACTTCTTTTCCAATAATGTCGAGCGCTATGGTACCCCATCCTGGGAAGCACAGCTGCATCAAAACGCTGCCCTGACACCCAGCACGTCGAATCAGAACTGGCACGGTGCCTTTCCACAACAGACCTTCAGTTCGCATGGGCAACAGTATGGAGGGCAACCGCAATCGTTTCGGACAGCATCGCCGTACCAGTACGGGCAGTTCAGTCATAATGATCCTGCGGGTACTTTTGGCCACGCTGGAACTGTAGATCCATCCCTGGCACTCAACCCCAACGCCCTGCGTCAACAGCAACAGCCTCCTTACCAGGTGCCTGTGCGGAATGCCACACCATCGAATCAGTCCAGTACGGTGACACCGCAGGTCCTGCAGCAGAATATTGCCGCACTCCAGAATGCACGTGCTTCGGGATCGTCCTTTCAGGTAAGCACGGATGAGCTATTATGTGAGCAGGAGTCAGTACTAATATTACTGCAGGTACCGAAAAGTACTACTGAACAGTTTGCTCAGCAGCCAACACAGACGGCATTTCCTAGACCGGTTCGCAATCCAGTGTATGAGATTCCGAAGGGTAGGAAGTCAGGTGGGCTTTATGTTCTTGATACAGCTGCATTGGCTAGGGCCACAAATTCAACTGCCTTAAACAAACTCGTGACACTCGGCTCAGAACCACTTCAGCTAGCTACCAATAGAAGTAAGCAGTCATGTTGCCAATTGCATCTTAATAAATCTAACTCATGTGTAGCTGCGCTACCTTTGTACACTGTGCGCCAATCAATTAAGGAGCTAAAGAAGGTCGGAGCCGACAACAGGAAGCTTCTCGCTAAGCTCTCTTCGTCCAAGTCATCGTTTTTGAGAGGCAGCAAATCGGGCAAGAACAATGCTGGCAGCCCTGGAAGCCTGAAGCGGGAACTCAGCGATAGCGAAAGCTACACTGAGTCATCCGATGATGACAGTGAGTACAGCGATTCAGACGATGAAGAAGAGTCACCTCTGCCTGCTTCAAGACCGGATGATGATCCGCACAAGGCTGTATGTTATGATGTCATTAAAGCATCTTGGTTTCCACGGAGATCTGCTCTCAACTCAGAGAGGATCAAGAATAGTATGCGCGATCTCTGGGAAGTTTTGAATACTATCCAGAAGCGCTGGAGGGCTGACAGCAAGGCGGTCACGGAAGCGGAGGAGGCAAAGAAGATTGGTGAGCTGCCCACTCTCAAGAGCCGTGTTACAAGTCAACGAGACTTGTTACAGTCTGCTTTGAAAGCCGCGCTTGATCATGCACATCCTGATGTCTTGTACCACTTGGGGCAAGTGAAGCCATTTCTGTATCTCTGTTATCAGTTTCTGGCGAATCGCTTCAAGGCTAAGGACTATGATGGGCCACTGCCAACGGCCATCTACGAGATTTTGGCGCGATGTGGGACTCTTACTACAGAACTAATCGAAGAGACCAAAGTGTCCAAAGCGTTGGTTTCAATGAAGAAACAAGCAAATGACAAGAACAAAGCTTTCATACAACAAATTGTTGAAGCCGCAGCTGCGGGGTCCAAGAAGACCAAAGCAAACTCCCCACCAGCCACTGAGTCAACGGAGGCAAAAGGCGCAAAGCGTCCCATATCAGAGTCAACTGTGCGCTCCGCTGGCGAAAGCCCTTCCGTAAAAAAGGCCAAGCCAGCCGAGCCCTCTTCTACCGTAACCAAGAAGGAGGCCGTCGTTGGAGCAGCGAAATCCACGGCGGCACCCGCAAGTGCTTCTTTGCAGAAACGACCAGGCGAGAAGCCAACAGGTGCACCTGCGCCAGTGCGAGCCCGTGTGAACCCTGTTACGAACAAGCCGTCAAGCATATTCGCCTCTCTCAATGCTGCTAGCAAGAAGCCTACAGCAACCGCTGCAGCCCCTATGGCTACGAAATCGACCGCTCAGCCCAAAGCAGCAGCAACAGCAGCAGCGAGTAAAGAGAAGAAGCCAGTACCAGCAACACCAAAACCATCAGCGTTCTCCTTCGCGTCCACGATGGCGGCGCTCACAAAGCCAAAAGAGCCAGAAGTAACACCTGCCAAGTCTGAGAAGGATATCCCCAACGAGACGCCTGAGCAGAAAGCAAAACGTCTCAGAAAAGAATCGAGGCGTCATTTACGCGTGACTTTCCGTCCAGACGCGTCTTTGGTAGCAATCAAATACTTCAGCCATGATCCTGAAGAGGAAATCGGACACGACGAGAATTTTACTCGTGACGCTGGCGATCTTGGAGGTGAGGGCCACATGTTCAAGCAACACAAAGAGCTTGATGAGGACGAGGATGACGAGGATGAGGAGATCGAGTATCGGCCGTGGATAGAACCATCCCCAGTTGACTTCAGTGTTGTCGATCCTGAAGAACGCAAACGCAATTACATGCCATATGGTGGAGGCGAAGCCGTACCAACCTGCCCTGAAAAAGAAGCGAACGTGCGTCGTGAGAACGATACACTGATGGTATTCTACACAAACCCTTCCGATATTCCACCTTCTCCCCGGGAACCCCCAGAGCAGACCGAGGACAACGCAGTGACCGTCACTATGTTCGGCACTCCTCCTGACAGGTGCTTGCAGAGGGCCCCTCAACCAGCGCCAATAGCAGCTGCCCCCGCTGCTGACTTCAGCGGATTGGAGAGTATTATTGCGCAACTTGCAAGCCAGAACCAACCTGCTCCTGCTGCAGCTGCTCCAGCGGCTCCAGCGCAAACTACATATGTGCCATCTGCTCCAGTCCCTGCTCCTGTAGACCTCGCAGCTCTTCTTGGATCTCTTCAGCCAGCCCCTGCTGCACCTACACAAACTACCGCCCCGGTCTCTCCACAATTTCTACCCCAACCCCCTGGTGCACCTCCGATCGATCTGGCTGCCTTCATGGCAGCCATCCAAGCTGGGGGTGCTAATCTTCCCCCACCACCACCAATGCCGCCTGGTTTCCCTCCCGCAGGATTTCCTGCTGTGCCCTTCGCTTTCCCGCCACAACCGCCACAGCCAGACACTGCAGCATACCAACCTCAGTCGCAGGACCAGTATTATCAGCAAAGTAACGGCGGGACGAAGCGGCCGCGTGATGAAGGGACCAACAACGACCGAGGCAGTCAAGGCAAAAAGCATAAAAGCGGAGGAAAGCCTCATAAAGTTCTCGCTTGCAAGTTCTTCCAGAAGGGAACCTGCAACAAGGGCGACAACTGCACGTACATCCACGATCTCAACATGTAATTTTCTGTCATTGAGTCATTGGCTACACGATTGTTACTATTATCAATGCGTCGTAAAGACGCATTATTTTTCTTCACCGAAGCTGGCTTCCAACCCCAGTGGACTTTGTTCATGAAAGTGGACTTTGTATTATACCCCATTTGTCTTCGGCGTTTTATCTGCATAGCTGCATCATGGAGACTGGCATGTCTGTAACTGAGGGTATTGCATCTGCGGCGTTTGTTGTTGCATTGAGGCAGCATCTACACGGAGTAGCGTAGGAGGGATTCACACGTCCAGCTCCAGACACATAGATTTGGGAACTACATAGCATGTTGTAATTTACACATTCTCAACACTCATGAAAAGAAATACTCACGTGATATGCCTATCTGCTCTCGTCCCTATATCGAGTCTAATAGCAGGACAGGGATGCTACATCTGATTATCCTTGGTTGCATTGTTGAGCTGGCGCAACGCAAAGCAGTTGCGATGCCAAGCAATTCATCCTGCAGTGCACTTCATCCATTTGTGTCATTGCCTCGTTCAATTGTATTTTATAATACTGTTTATTGAATCATGTTGCCCAAGCGGCTTCAATACCATAATTGTGTGGTTCGCGTTTGAGAGACTCTTCCAGATTCGTGACGAGGCGTCAGGCTTGGCGCATGTACCGTCATATTTTCCGCAAGGCATTAGACATCACATCAAAGTTCAACGCCAGCAACACTCGCAGCCTTGATATACCTCTGACCTTCGTTCCATCACGACTGCAGCCCCGCAGCCTCTGGACTTGCCCCACTCACCCGTTCACCCACTTGGCCTAATTCTCCCGAGCCTTACCCGTACGACGTAACGTCCTTGGACGTTCACAAGCCGGCCCATTGCACCCCACACCAGGCCTTCACTCTACATCATTCCACCCCTCCCCCCGCCCCTCCTACGAACATGGCTCCCGCACGGAAAAGGACGAACAACATTGCACGCCGCAGGCGGCTTGATGATGAAGACGAGAGCAAGTCAGTAGTCACAGAGCTTGCAGACGACTCACAGAGCGACGTTTCAGTCACCAGCGATGTCGACGAGGACGCTGATGCCGATAACAGCGATCTGAGCGATGCAGACAGCGGTATTGCGCCTACAGAAGGGAAACCGAAGCGAAAAACAAATGGGACTCGTAAGGCAAAATCAGCCCCAGCTGTGAGCAACCGGCAGCCATCTCCGCCTATTGCCCGATCCGATGCCACATTTACAGCGCTGAAGGATACAGAAGCCATGATGAACGGGCTCAACCTTGCAGACACAGCGACTGGGGCTGAAGAGGTGGACTACGAGACTGGGGAGCCCACAGGCTCAGCGCCTGCTGTTGGCCCACCAGCTGGACGACCAGAGACGCTGGGTGACCGTAGGCGACGGGAACACGAGGAGTACAAGAAGAAGCGCGACTCTGATCCGGCTTTTATACCTAACAGGGGCGCCTTCTTTATGCACGACTCTCGCTCAGCGCCTGGTCAGAACGGCTTTAGACCGATCAGTGGGCGTGGTCGAGGACGCGGTGGAGGTATCGGTGGGCCATTCTCTCCAGCAAAGTGCGTATCAGAACAGCAAATATGTGCAGATAAACAACTTGCTAATCGTGACTTCAGCCTGAGACAACACGCTCCAGAAGCCACTGATTCACCGTGGCAGCACGACCTCCACGAGGCTGTCAATGCTCCTCAAACGCACTCACAACCTCCTCCTCCTCCGTCTGCTAATGCACCTACACAGCAAGCACCAAACACATCACAACAAGCTGCAAGAGCACCCTACGTGTCTGCCTCGAAGCCGCCCCAGACTCGCAACTTCTCTACGACCGTGCACACTCACAATGCTGTTGTCCGGATCTTCCTTCCCAACATGAAGGCACCCATCACCTTCCAAAATGTCCCAATAAAATCACATACACGCCTGCCAAACCACCGTCCTCCCCTCCGCCGCGACAAACCGGTCCGCATTTCACTGCCTCCATCAGCACCGCGATATATATTCCCCACTGTCGAGCGATCATTCATCTTTATTCCACGTGCGCTTCGTCCCAACCAGCAGGGCTTCGGTCGTGGTAGAGGACGATTTGGATCGATTGGTGGAGGAGGGTTCTCGAGCAGACGTACAAGTGCATACGGTGGCAGTGTATACTCGCCGAGTGTGGCGCTTAGCAGACGGTCATCCATCGCTCGCGACAACATGGTGTCACCAGCTGGCTCGATATTATCTAGGAACGGCAGTTTTATCGATCCTTCTCGACCGGTTGTTCGACTGCCGCCTGGTGGTGTTAGGATGCCTACTGGGCCTGCTGTGATTTCGCCCACTAACGGATCGTACCCCCTGCCTCAGAAGCCAGCATTCCGCGAAAACTGGGCGCAAGGTCAACTACCCATGCACCAGCCTCGTCCCCAGAAGAACGTCAATGTTGCAGGTATAGAATCACCCGCATCAATGAACTTTAATCCTCCTCAGCAGCAAGAACAGCAACCTTTCCATCAGCAGGTTCCAGCACATGTTAATGGCACGGGTCCATCAGGAGAACAACCAGGATTCTACCAACATGCTCGTCAACCATCATATCCCGGCCATGTCTCGACTGGTACGCCACTATCGAATATTCCAGAGCGTGCCATTCATGCGCCCGCCTTCCAGCCATTCCAACCAGGTTATCAGCCCCAAGCATTCATGCCGCAAGGCTATTATTACCCGCCCAACGGTCCTCAGCCGCAGTTTATGGCACCTGGTGGCATGGTTCCCATGTTTGTTCCTAGTGCACAACAACCCTACGCGATGCCTGCCCCAGTGCCTCCCGTTGTACCTCCTCCTCCAGCTGCTACAGGTCCACCCAACATGGTAGCATATGAGCAAAACGGCATGACCTACTATGTGGATTCAAACCAGCTTCCGTACGTACCACCGGCAGAGGGCTACGCACAACCCAGCTATGCTGTGCCAGGGATGGGCGGTATGATGACTCCTGGACCGGATGGGGCCTACTACTACCCCCAGCAGATGCAACCCGCTGCTTTCTACCCTCAGCAGTAGAATGGCCAGGGGTTGGACCTTACCGGCGGATTTCTTTCACAATTTCCATTCTCGCACTACAAGCCGGAAATAGAGCTGAAACGGATGGAGACATCAGGCTTGCTCAACGGAATATCACTGCATGAGTTTGCCGCCAACTTTTTTAACGGAAATGACGTTGGGCCTTCCCAGAATGGCTCGCATCACCAGCCTTCTTCCTTTTGCGACTCAGAAATGGTTTTAAAATGGATGGAGACTCCAGGGTGGCCCATGGGCATATCCCTTGATCAGTTCACCGCTCAATGCCATCCCGGTCAGAATAACAGCCTTGCACAGAACCATCTTCAGCACCAGCCTTCTCCATCATGTCCCAAGCAACTCGACACTGAACACTTCTCTCCACCATCCGCTCCGCTTACCCGTGTACCGACGGACGCGCTACTACCAGAAATAGAGAAACCGCCGAGTCCAGCTCTCAAACAGATCAAAAACGGCGGCTCCTATTGGCCTTGCTCCAGGACGAGGCTACGAGAGCTGCATGGATCGTCTGCAAACTTTGAAGAATGTATTTTTTGAGACGGATAGCCCGGGCGAAAAGGACATCTCACCAAACGAATAGTACTTCCACTCGAAGTAAAAATTACGCGAACCGACAAACAATCCTACCCAGCGGACGAGATATCATCTGCCGACACACCACTTCACCTCATAAAACACATATGGCTTTACGTCTCCTCAGTTGCGTCCTTCAAGTTTCTTCTGCAAAACATGGCGTTTCTGCGACACGCATGTAACTCGTGTACAATGTACCCGATGGTCTTGAGTACTTGCTTATATTACCTAGTCCTAATATTGCTTCTTTTGATTCCCCCTTTGTTTGTTCTAGCATCCTTTTTCGCATGCGCTGTATTGGATTACAGGTTTGAATGATCACGCAATGGTCATGAGTACGGCCACGAATGGATATGGCTTGGACTGATGAATTCGATGGATAGGCAGGTTGGAGGATAGGAGGGCCGGCGTTGCTTAGATGAGAAGAATATCGATGTGCCTGCTACAATAATCTTCCTTCTGCCGGCTGATTTTGTGAGATGGTGTATACTAATATATCACGCCAATCTTATGGTTCCATGATTGGCTGTTTTGATGCGTTACCGTTACATAATTCATATTCTGTTAAATGGACTCTGTCAGCTAGCTGATCATGGTGTGGGCAAGACCAAGAGAGTGAAGAGCTGAGTTTGCACGGTGTACACAGCGTGCGGAAATGTTAGGGTGGGTAAGTAACTGTCGTTGATTGCTTAATGTTCTACATGCGGGGATAAGTGCGCGGTTGCAATCTCTTGGCATAGCCCCGTGATTACAACATCATGTATAGTCAGCGAACCGTACTGTGAATGCTGTACGGACATATTCAAACATATCACAATGATCCTGTGACAGTAATATGACAGTAATGTGACAGTGAGTAGCGTATGTAGTCCCCGATATGTGAACACCTAAGCGCACGCTCGTGTTTCATTTGGAGTTGATCTGAGATTTGTGCGAGTTGTTGGAATATGTGAGGGTAACGAGCTGAACATTCCCCCTTGGATTTCATGTGAGTGGGCTTGAGCTACGATCGAGAATTGGACTTTCAAAACAATTGATTCCCAAGTTCAGTTTGAGATTTGTAAGAAGTATTCTGCTTCTCCTTTGCGATGCTAAAAGGATTGTTAAAAATAAGCGAGCAGTGGCATGTACGAATGCTATTGCCCGCATCCAGAAGACAGCAATATCAGGAAAGCAGATCACGTGTTTCCCTAAATTGACTTATTCATGCGGGCATCAAACAAAATGGATGGTATGCTCTGTGCCAGGTGTTCTATGTTATATTCTAGGTATTTGAGATCGCGTTCGTGTTCTTCTGATGTATAGAATTCTAGTCTCCGCATGCTAACCTCTGGCTGTGATAAGTATTCTTAATCGTTTGTAGCTGTCAGTTTGAACTACTCAAGTATGAGTATTAATGACTAAAAATGACCAACCAAACTATTATACGAGCTTGCTATCTTTACGTCTTTTTCCAAGCCATGTAGTTTAAATTTATTCGTATTTTTGTTAATTGCGAGAGAGACGAAGATACTTTAGCCAAACTCCAGGAAGATATAGACCCTATTCAATCACCACCACTCTTGGAAACTGATCAGATGTGAAGGCCTACAAAGATTAGGCTGGTATTGTTGTCGAATTGCAGGCCCTAGAAGTAACAAATGTGGAATCTAGCTGTACAGACCCAAGAAACAAACTTAGATAGTTCGTATATTCTATCTGTGTCCGTACAGCATTCGCCGTACGGACAATCTGCCTCATATAATAGTACAGTCTGAAGACTCAAATGTGTTGAGAAAATTCGGGTTCATATTATAGAGTTTGTTTTGCTTCTCTAACATAGGGATGTGTTTTGCTCGTTCACTAAATGGCAGCAGCAGCAGCAGCAGCAGTAGTAGTAATGTTGTATTAACGTCCCGGTACATTTGGCAGTTGCCTTTACATTGTCACCTCCCGTAGGGTATTGGGGACATCCACTAAATAGTCCGCATTCTTAAAGCTTAATTTTGATTGGTGTAACAGCAGTCTGTCCAGGAGCTTCGAAGGCCTGTCTGCTTTGCACACCTGAGCTTGAAGCCAACTGTCAAAAGCAAACCTAGCTTGCATTCTGGTAGATCCGTATATCCAGAAGGGCCGTTGGGTATGCTTTCGAAAATGCTGATGAGCAAATCTGAACATGACAGGCACGTATGGCTGGAAGATGCGCCGAAGCCAAGCAGTGGTGCGGCAAGTCCCGTCAACCATTTTGTGAAAGTGACAGGTTGATACTTTGGTGCTGGGCCGGATTCGTGCCGCTCCTTCCCGCGTGGTGGCGTCGATCTGGCGTCCGGGGTTCGCGTGTGCACAGAGCAGTCCGCAAAACGAGCCAAGACGATATCTTCCATATTAATTGCCATCCACGAGCCACCTCAATATACTAAGCACGGTAAAGCCAAAAAAATCATGCGGCTTTGAAGATGGTGTGGGATGCAGAGTAGTTAGCAAGTGGAGTTTCGAGCTGTGGAAGGGAAAGAATGGAAGCACTGACCACAAGGCTGGACCCGCCCTAACGCACAGGCTAAGCTGACATCCACCCACACCCCCAATCTGCGCTTCCTCTTTCATACATCACTCAAGGAACCTTACTCCATCTGTATGCGACAGCCAGCCACAAAACTGATACGGGCGCTGAGAAACATGTTCTGGCGAAGTATTCGATAGATCCTCGTAACCCGGCCGCCACAGAAGCACGTTTACAAATGAGAAGCAAAACAGCTCCTGGCTAATGCAGAAACTGGTCAACGCATCAACATGGTCGTCACACTCTGCGGCGAACACCGATCAAGGGCACTAAAATCACGTTTGCCAGATTGTTTGCTGGACTACGAGTATTTCCTGAACGACAGGCAAGACCTGATGATAGATGGATCATTGTCGGCGATTCCTTAAGGTTAGAGATGGGGCTCAGTCTTGCATTTGCTAGACATATAGAAACACTGTTTTTCGACAACTCGCTTGTCCAATTTCGGCTCAGAGAGGTATTAGCTATGATTTGACCACGCGAGCCGCATTAGCGAACCCTAGGTGGGCTGACGCCAACATGGATCTACGGGATCTCCGCAAGAACCACTAGCTCAATTTACAAATTCAGACTGACGATGCCATTCTGAGTTGGTTAGAGAACCAATTGTATGATACCATTTCGTCGACTCGCTTGATTATACTTCTTGGGTTCGTATACTTGTCTACAAGACTCTGTCAGTCTTTACGCGGCGCCCTCGCTTGTGGATGCTGCTCTGTGGCTTGGTGGAAGCTGGATCATGCCAAGTTCGCATGCCGACTCCTGTCTACTGCAAGCCAATCTCGCACCATGGTTCATACACCTCAGCTTCGAACCGCTTCAACAATCACTCGGACCCTGCAAAGGCTATCAGATGGGGTCCGGAACCAGTCGGAGACGCCTACAAACCCCAGGCCTGCACATTCCAATCAACTCCTCAATTGGAATTGAGGCTACCCAGCCTTCTTGTACTTAAGTTGCTTCTTGCTACGCGCAATTTATGAGTTCAAGTGCTTTCCTCCAGTCTTTATTTCTCCAGAGCTTTTGTTGCTGTTTTTTTTCTCGATATACCCGACCTTGTCACGTCCCTCGTCCAATTTCTGTTGGCAAGAGCCCCAAAATGGCACCCATCTCACTTGACTTTGCAACCATGCCCGAAGGCATTGTAAAGAACCCTGAGGTCTCTGTTGCGGAGCTCGGCCCTATGTCGCCTCGCCTTGATGCATTTGAGAGCCTCACGATACCCAAGCTCAGCACTATTCGAGAGCAAACCGAGTTCACACTGACCTCTCGCCCACGCTTCGGCCGTTCTGTAAGCGTCGCCTTTGAGGGAAAAGGCACCGTGCATGACTTCCTTCGTTTCCTAAAGAATGAGCGCTTCCGACACATGCCACATGACGGATCTAGCTGGGACAAGATCCTTAAGTGGGCAGACAACATCGGCGGTGTTGTTTTGCTTAGTGTCGGAATTCTAAGCGAGTTCATGTTGAATAGCGAAGAAGCGACTCGCCTCATCTGCGACAGCTGTATATCTTTGATTCAGGTACGCACTTGATGCAAAACCTAACACTTTGAACCTAATACTAATTGTTACAGCTCGGGTCCATGCATATGAAGACACTTTACAAAGTCTTCAGCCAGTTCCATAGAATCGCGCTTTCTCTTTCCATTTCTTTGCGTCAGAGCCAGCCTATCAAGTCGAATCCAGATGTTCGTCGTGAGCTCGCGCATGCTTTCCAGGAATTTGCACACTTTACACGCGATGTACACCACTACTGCCTGGCCAGGTGCAGGGCTGCTCTACCTGTTGATCATGTTGAGCTTGGAGCTTTCATGCTGCACTATTCAGCCTCTTTCTATCATCACCTTGAGGACGTTTCAATCTCGATATGGTCTTCTAGCAAACACTGCTCGCATTTTAATGTGCGCATGATTCGAGACTTTTTGACACCTCAAGACAGTATCGTCAAGACAATCATGTCTAGCCAGCTATATTCTGAGTCAAGACGAGCGGAGTATACATGCGAGTGGTTCGCGCCTTCTCTCCGTAAGTTTATAAAAAACGAAAAGAAAACACTTCTTGTGACTGGAGCTGCCTCTACCGGCAAGTCGGTACTAGCTCGCTGGATTCACGAGAAGTTGCAGGAACAGATCGATGATGATCCGTTCGACATACTGAGTTACTATGTTGGTTAGTATTGTTCACCGTAATGATGAGCCCCTCGCTGACCTCAATAAAGATACCAATGTCAAGTACACAATGAACTCCCTGAATCTGGTCAGGAACCTGCTCGTGCAGCTATTGGACCGGAATATTGGACATGAACACTTACTTTCTCACATTCACGAGGCTATCAAGCATGCACAGTCGGGATGCTCCGCTGACGAAGTTGAAGCGGCTTTATGGAAGGGCCTTGAGCATGCTTTGGACAACCAGAAGCTACTGATCCTTATCGATGGCCTGGACCAGCTCAGCAGTGCTCGTGTCGGCAACCCACCTGCACTTGAGATTCTCGATAGGATCGTCAAGGCTAAGAAGAACATCAAGGCTATTGTTCTGAGCCGGCCCGTAAGCGATGCCGCTTTGAAGCATTTTCAGGAACACGTTTCGCTTGAGAAGGTCCACGGTGACGGCTCTCCCGACATCAAGCATTTCGTTCAAGATTTCATTCACCACCGCACAGAATTGCGGCATTTGAAGGAGGCCGAACGACACCAACTTGTTGAGAAGTATGTTGAAGCTGCTCATAATTCTTTCGTACTTGCTGAGCTACTGCTGCGCCAGATCGATACTGAAGGTTCCGTGGCGGATATGCTGAAGTTATTGAAGCCACTTAAGACAGCAGAAGAGCTCCTCGATCATCAGATTGAACGGCTTGACTCGAAGCGCCCCGAGACTAAGCACATAATTTCTTGGCTAGTGGCTGCCGAGCGACCCCTGTCTCTGAAGGAGATCAGGGCCTTGCTCGAAGTCGACTTGGATGGTTGTGCTTATCGTCCGTTCTCTGGGGATGTCGAGAAGACAATCCGTCAGCTCTGTACTCCGCTTGTTATGATCAAAGATGGCCTCGTTTATATCCGCCACTCTAGCGTTCGTGAGCGTTTGCTTTCACACAAGACCTCAAAGTTGGCTGTTGATTTCAAGGACGCCCACGGGGAACTTGCCATCCGAACCATGGCTTACGTGAAGATTCACCTTCAACAAAAGGACATCAGCCCTTCTTTTACCATCTGCGATGCCACAGATCTTTCTTCAAGCTTCTCGCAGCATGAACTCCTTGAGTATGCAGCTCGTTACTGGATATCTCATTTCAGGGCTTCTTCAATGTATGACAAGCAGTCAGACAAGCTTGCCCCTTCAGCTCAGTTTAAGGTTGTTTTTTCTGGTGCCACACGTCTGGCCCTCCTTGAGGGCTCATGCCTCGCTCGTCAGTACATTGCCTGCGATGCGGAGCGATTACAACATCTCGCGTATAAGATCAGAAAATTGCTCTTAGGCGACCACGCCGCTGCTGTTCTGCAGAGCTTGATCCTGGAGCTCTGTATTGGAGAAAAGTTCAAAAACACCACTACGCTGTGCGAATACTCTTTCGAGGCGTGGAAGTTGAGTCGAGAGGCCTGTTCAGTTACTACGATCCAGAGTCTGGCCGAGGCTTTCATTGGCTACTCGCACACATTGACCGTTTCCGAAAACCCTCATTTGTGTGCTCACAAGGTAGAAGTTCTTGAGTATCTGGTCGAAGCATATAAACACTGCCAGAATGAGTCTAAGCATAGCCACTACTTGACAGTTCTGGCAGAGCTCCATGTCGAATTTGGTCACATTCAGAAGGCTGTCGCCATATATCGCCAACTTTATCATATGCGACTCAAAGCCTGCGGGCACCTTCATGAACATACTCATTCCCTACTTCAGCTCCTGATCTCTTACCTGAAGAAACTCTCCCTTCATGAGGAAGTCCTCGAGCTATATGTCGAGTACCATACGCATGTAGAGACTCTGGTAATCACAGATGAACGCCGTATCAGCTCCACAATTACTTTGGCCACAATCTACGAAGAACAAGGGCAAATTTTCAAAGCTGAGCAGGCTCTTGTACGCTTCTGGAAGAACGTGTCGATGTCCAAGTCCACCACGCGAACTGTCGAACTCAAGGTAGATTTTTCTCTCAAGTACTCCAAGTTCTTGTTCCGACATTCACGCAAGGAGGAATCCGAGGTCATTCTACGTGGTGTATGGACCGAAATTCAGTCATATAGCTACGAATCGCGCTTTGAGTCGAATATGATAAAGAAGATGCAGAAGATTGCGAAGTACTTCTCCCGCTTGGAGGTATTCAGCGTCTCTCGTTCAATCTATCAGTCGCTGTACGAGTACTATGAGAGCCATGAACAGCGTACATCGACCGAGTGCATCTCGATTGTGCATTCACTTGCCGAAACCATTACCAAATCTATCACCCACTCCAAGGTTATATCAAAGTCTGAGACGAGCACCACAACAACTAGCACAGCCATTGTTTCTAGCGAGGAGAAGACCTTGACAGAAATTTTCGAGAGCTGTATGGAGTCTACTGAGATTACGTCGACTACAATATCTGTATGCCAAGCTCTTTGCTCAAGCTACTTATATGAAGAACGATACGAGGAAGCATGCAAAATCTATAGCAGAGTCATCTACAAGGTTTGGGCTAGCTTGGACACTACAGTGTCGGTCGATGTGACGGAGTTTGTCGAGTACCTCACCGAGGAAGTCTTCGAACTAGCATTTAGCCTTGCACACTGCCACTTCAAGATGTTACGAGTCGACATCGCTGAGACTATCTTCCTCAACCTCTTCCGCGCTCTTATCAGCACTCGATATATTACGAACAAACACTTCTTGCTAGCCAAGATTAAGCTCGTTTTAGAGTTCTTCGAGGTTACATATAAGTACGAGCGAGTGATCGAGATCTATCGCGAGTTGTTCGTCTATATGCCGATCGCTTGGGGAAAGACGCACAAGGAGACTATATCAGTACTGATCGAGTTTGCTCAAATATGTTTCCGCATGTCACTCTATGAAGAGGCAGCTACTGCGTGCTTTCATGTTTACTCCTGCTTCCACACTGCACATGGCTGCCTCTACTTCGATGGCTTTGAGGCTGCGTTCCTGCTCTGCCAGATCTATGAGATTCAGTGCAAGTGGGAACTTGCTTATGATGTCTACGGCTACTTGTGGCGCACGTTCGTTCGATTCGGTGCCGAGTATTCCCTCGATGCCAAGACTGTTCATACGATCTTTACCCGATACATGTTCATCTTAGAACATCATCATCATGTCGAATACTCTGTGTACCTACAGATTGTTCGAGAGTTTCATGAGAGGTGCGTCGTGTACTACGGGTATGACCATGAAATCACCATCAAAGCCACTTTGCACTACGCGCAGGTTTGCGAGACTAAAGAAGAGCACCGAGACACTTCTATCTCTTTATACGAGAAGATTATTGAGTACTGCAAAGAGACCCATACGGAGTTCAGTAAGAAGACGTTGCACATATGCAACACCAGGGTTGCCAAGATGTACACCTCGAATACGAAGTATATCAGCAAAGCTGTGAGCATTTACAAGGAGCAATACGAGAGCTACAGCAAAGTAGAACGCACTTCGAAAGAAACATTGACTGCTCTTTACAGCCTGGTTACTACGTACAAGAAACAGGAGACAAAGGAGTCTACCATCAGTGCCACAAACATTCTCAAGAGCAGCGTTATGGAAGTCTTCCATCATGAGAGTCGTTCAGAAAAACTCATCGAATCCGCACGCAGCATTGCGCTGATCTACAAAGAGTGCAAGTTCTCAGAGCATGCTGAATCTTTGATCATTGAGATGCGCAAAAGGGTTATTGAGGAGATTAGAATGTCTGTTACCTCATCGACAACCGTCAAGTCAAATTCATATGTCTTCCTGGCCACATTCCAGGAATCTTTCTATGAATCTTCGTCTTTCACTTCGGTAATGTCAGAGCTTCGCGCTGAGGTACTCATGTACACATCATACTTCCAGTCCACTAAGAAGCAGGCTGACTACCGCTCGATCATTAAAACGGGACGCAGTCTGTACTTCCACCTCTCGGAGAGAAAGTCCACTCGTCATGCAGAGTTCATAAAGATCGAAAAGGAGCTTATGGAATATCTTTGCAAGTACCTTAACATCTCTCGCACAGTCCAGGAGACTACAATGCATTACTTCTTCCAGCTTTATCTCGAGCAGGTCAACAAAACAAACTACGAGCACGAGGTTGTTAGACAAGCTACAGAGACCGTTCTCAAGTTTACCAAAACTGCTAAGTTTACTGAGGCTTACGATCTTTCTCTACTTATTGACAAGTTCATTCATCTTCACGGTGGCTTAGAGTCTGAATTCTACATTCGTAGCGGATTCAGCATCTCGAGATACCTCGTCGGAATTGGTACGAATAAGTGTGGAGACGATAAGCTATATGCTTTGATGGTCGAGCTTTCGCGCACCATTTTGCAAGAGGCTCTGGCCGGCCTCGACGATGTCGAAATTGAGCTTCATGAGCTGCAGCATTTACTGACTGATCTCATCGCAACTCTGAGCCAACAGAAGAGGTACCAAGATCTTGAACGCATCCTGCAGCTTTTGTGGAAGACCAACACTATCCGTAACAATCTCTCCTCGAGTCCATTGGTACTACACATCGGACGTAGCCTTGTACAGACACTAGCAGCCCTTGGCAAGTACTCTGATGCTATTCACCTTTGTAAGTCCTAGCTTCAATTATGTCTTTGTGTAAAACACTAACCATATACAGGCTACCATATAAGGTACAACCTCGAATTTATTCGCGGTACTCTCGACAAGTCCACCCTCGAGTTCACAGTACTTCTGTCTGAGCTTTACACAGCACAGAAGCGCTACCGCGATGCTTTCGAGTTACATGAAGATGTCATCTGCCGCCTGAGTGAAGGTCAATCCGCACCCGGCATCAACGCTGTTGAGGTTGCGCGCAAGCATGCTGAGCTTATGAAATTCGCATTCAAGCGCCACGGAAAATTCGAAAAAGATGCCCAACAGTATGAGGAATTGTTCCGCGCGCTAGACGAGAAGTTTGGCAGTGACAAGGTGTGGAAGGACAAGCGTCCTCAGCCTGAGAAGTGGACCCCCGGTATTGGTAAGGAAGAAATATTTGGGTGTTGGAAGAAGCCAGAGAAATTTGAGTGGAAGATTGAAGACGAGGAGAGTGCTGGAGAGAGGAAGTGGAGAGAAGAGCTTGTCAAGAGGAGGGTCAGTAGAAACTTGTGGGCCAAGGGACCCTCGGTCGGTCCATTGAACGCAGAAATTGTGTATTGATTTGAGGGAAGCTTAGGGAACTGTGTTGCACCATCCTGAACTTCTTTTCCTTAGAAGTGTTGATCTTGAACTGTTTCGTCTAGTTTTGCAGAATATCCTCTATATTGAGTCCTCTACAGTGTATCACTATATCCATCTAAAGTTATTTTGCTCCTGTGTATATTCACACATGCTGTTTTAACTGCTCAGCCCAGGTGTGCAGCATGCTCCCAGTGACATTACTTCCGCCGCATACGACAATGACAACCTTGCTTGTCTCTGTCAACTCCGGCAGCACCTTCCTTAGTCTTCCCTCGTAACACAACGCAAGACACACACCACAGGCAGCCTCAACCATAATCCTCTCGTCATCTGCAAATCGTACGCATCCTTCCATGGCCTCTCGATCACTGAGAACAACACTCTTAACACAGTCTCTTTTTCCATACTCGTAAGCCTGTTTTGCCACCGTTCTTGCTCCTAGAGTCGTTGCAATACTCGTGATGCCCGACAGTGTACTCAACATTCCTTCTCTAAGCGACAAAGCCAAAGAGTCTGCCCCCTCTGTCTCAACAGCAAGAACCTTTAGTTGCTCAAACCGCCCAGCTGCTCGATCCCTCCCTAGCATGATTCCGCTAAGAAGCCCCCCGCCGCCTACACTGCATACCACAACATCCAGCGCCTGATCCAGGTCTTCTAGAATCTCAGCCATCATTGTTGAATGGCCCTCCCAGATCTCTTTCGCATCAAATGGTGGAACATAAACTGGTTTTTCACCCCTCTTCTCCGCCATCGGAATGACAGTCTCGCGTAAATACGCATCTGCTTCGTACCAGCTGGCTCCCTTCTGAACAACTTCAGCAGCCCCTGCATCTTTCATTTTCTTAATCATATAAGAGCTCGTACTAATCGGCACGACAATGGTTGCCGGACTGCCGAGTGTAACGGCTGCATGTACGCATGCTAGGCCTGCATTCCCGCCAGATGAGGAGTAGAAATGAATTCTATCTTTGTCGACAGGGTCGGAGAGAGATGTTAGATGAGAGAGAAGGAAATTGCCGATACCACGCGATTTAAAGGAACCTGAAGGCTGGAGATTTTCAAGTTTCAGGTAGATTTGGCAGTCGGCGCGTTTGGAGAGGGCGGTGGAGTGAATGAGGGGGGTTCGGCGCCAGGGTTTCGGTAACGTAGTAGTTGGGGATGACATTGTGAAAATGATGGTCGCAGTGATCTTTTCCAAGGTTTCTCAAGATTTTCCTAGACTGCCATTGAAATACTTGTCCTTTGTCACTGTACTCGTAGGGCGTACGCTAGCGAAGCGCACCAAGTGGGGCACTAGTCATCTCAAGGGCTCCATCCCAACCTTACTTTCTCCATCGCCAACATCATCACGGCTTCTGAACTGCTCTCATAAATCACCACATCTTGTATCTGATAAAACAGCATTGTCAGTATTCTCGTAAGGAGCGAGCGAACGAGACGATTATCACGTGGTAGCGTCTGTTCACCGCGTCATCAGCACCCTCCGCAGTTGCTACCCGCAAACGTTGATCGGAGCTTGCATCTCTTCTCCAGACCCTCTATCTCGAGTCAAATAAACCGAAACTCAGTGCTTATTTGGATGAGATAAGTACAACGCACGACATAAGCCTGCTTGTTTTCGATCATTGCTCTTGCCCCCCGAGTACCAGCACAAAGCAGGGAATCCCAACACAACGGGCCAGGTACTATAAATACAAATCAGATAATTTCCCGTCAGGCACCCATACGCCATGGTCCCACCGGAATACCTCATTCAGCCTGCTAAATCGCTGGAGGAAGCCTCCGCCTTCTGGTGGCCTCTAATCCGCGATCTAGGCTGGAACCGTTCTGCAGCGGATGGACCCATGCACTTCCATGCCGCCCTTGATGGACAAAGCTGGCTTCTCATAACTCCGGAAAAAGAAAAAACCCCGCAGGGCTGCGTAGTCGCTTTTCCCTATCCTAACAAAACAGCCTGGATTGGATTCTTCATTATGAACGAGTCTTACAGAGGACAAGGTCTCGGTGGTGTGTTGTGGCGTGCCATGGATAAGATCTGGAACCTGAGAGGGACCGAAATCATAGGCCTTGATGGTGTTCAAGAGCAGGTCAAAACATATGAAAGGAGAGGCTTCGTAGATACAGCGAGGATCCCATTGATGGTTGGCTCGGCCGAGGACTTCAGGAAAGCCGCCTACACGCCTGGCTCAGACAACAAAGACGGAATAGTCAAAGATATCAAGACTGTCGACCGCTCGGCTCTTGCGCAACTCGACCAAGCGCTTACCGGTCTAGATCGATCCGTATATTGGAGCACGTCTAATGTTCTATCTAGGGATGATGTTTTTGGGTACACTTATTCCGCTCTTTCATCACCGGCCTCTATTTCCGGCTTCGTTCTTGTCCGCGGCTGCGAGGAGGGACATCGTATAGGTCCTCTGTATGCACCCTCACCAGCCATCGCAGCTGACCTGCTATATTTGACGATGCAACACCCTTCTATTGCAAACTCATCCGGTAGTCTGATTGCCGAACTCTTTGGCCCAAATACAGAGAGCAAAGCAGTATTCAAGAGCCTGGGATGGAAAGAGGTCGGTATAGAGTACCATCGCATGTGGTACAAAGGCAAAGTCCCAACCCCGCAAAACGAGGGTGGACGGGGCATTAAGGGTATGTTTGCTATATTCGATGCTGGCTGTGGGTGAGTGAAGGCGGTTGCTGGCTCTTCGCCACTGTTTTGGGAACGATACACAGTGTGAGCACTGTACACTTCAAGACCCCTACAAATGTACTCTCACCATAGTTTCCCAATATGGAAAGTTTGCAAAGGCGTCGAAAGTGGCAGGGATTTAATTTGCCCTTCCGCTCGTTGAAAGCACAACGCTCATAGGCGCAATGACACGATCTCGCCCGCCAAACTCTGAGAAATGACTCATGCGTCACATTTCGAGTTTGCCCCACCACAGTTTCAACATTCACCCCTCACATTCTCACCTCGCGCAAACTACCCAAAATGCCACCTTCGATATGTGCAGTATGCAAAACAAATCGAGCCCTCATTCTCCGTCCGAAAGACCACTCTAAGCTGTGCAAATCGTGCTTCATCACCGTTTTTGAGACAGAAATCCATCATACCATCATCTCTACAAACCTTTTCCAACGTGGCGAGCGCATCGCAATTGGTGCTTCCGGAGGTAAAGACTCGACTGTACTCGCCTCTGTCCTCAAAACTCTTAATGAGCGCTATGACTATGGTCTCGATCTCATTCTTCTGTCCATCGATGAGGGCATCAAAGGGTATAGAGATGACAGTCTTGAGACAGTAAAGAGAAATGCACAGCAATACGATATGCCCTTGACGATCCTAGGGTATGCAGAATTGTATGGATGGACTATGGACCAGGTTGTTGAGCAAGTGGGGAAGAAGGGAAACTGCACGTATTGCGGTGTCTTCCGCAGACAAGCACTGGACCGAGGAGCTTCAAGACTGGGGGTCAAGCATGTCGTCACTGGGCACAATGCCGATGATGTAGCTGAAACAGTACTCATGAACCGTGAGTTTATGGTTCTTTCTCATTGTTCTAGTCAAGGGCTATGTACTAACGCTGTATAGTACTTCGAGGCGACCTCCCTCGTCTCTCGCGCACAACGTCCATTGTCACCAGCACTCCATCGCTCACACCCTCCTCTGATCCCGTTGCAGACAACACGAATATAAAGCGCTCGAAGCCCCTCAAATATGCTTATGAAAAGGAAATCGTCCTTTATGCGCACCACAAGCAACTCGATTATTTCAGTACCGAGTGCATATACAGCCCTGAAGCCTTTCGAGGCAGCGCACGTGCATTGATCAAGAATCTGGAGCGGGTCAGGCCGAGCGCAATCTTGGATGTGGTCAGGAGTGGAGAGGATATGGCACGCTTAGTACCGGGGAGTGACGAGGGCTGTGGTGGGGCCTGTGGATCGGGTGCGGCAGCGCCAGCAGAGGAAGAGGAGGGTGGCTGTGGAAGTGCAGTGGGCAAGAGCATGGCATCTGTCGAATCGCAGCTCGCAGCCAATGACCGCGCCGTTGAGCAAAATCTCGAGACAGAGATCACTATACCGAAGCCTGCGAAGCAGAACACTACTCATACTATAAGCGGGAAAGGTCAGAAGAAACCTCGTGCTGAACGCACAGGTGGCCCCAAGAAGAAAGGTCCTACCAAACAGGTTATGGGTCAGTGCAAAAAATGTGGGTATTTATCTAGCCAAGAAATCTGCAAGGCATGCGTGCTGCTTGACGGTTTGAACAAGAGCAGACCTAAGAACAAGATTGAGGTCGGTTATGAAGTACAAGATGTCAGTCTGAACAGTGTGAGGGATGAGCTGGAGGCTACTACGCTAGCTGCGGAGGGATGAGAAAGAGCACGGATGTCTTGATGACAGGAAGAGAAGTACATCGCACCTGGATTTGCAATGGCTTGGAGTGGATTGTCGAGTAAGGGCTGCCTTCACAAAAACACACCCAAGAATTTGCGTGTGGTCTTGCAAGCATAGTCGTACCGAGCGCATAGCGTACTTGGGGACTACAGAGTCGCAACAACCAGACCCTACTCTCAAAAGCCTCGACTAGGAACGATTTGTTTGTGTCCTGCAATGGTCTTGCTTCGGAGCGGTTTCTGCGTATTGGTGACATCGGAAGGATTGATTGTCCACTTTGGAAATCGCCGATAGCATATGGTCAGGTGATGAAGCTAATGAGCATAGCAACCTGAATTTGCTTGCCTACTTAAGCATGACAGGATGTTCTCCAGGGGGTATGAATTGCGCAGTTACTCGATGTGAGCAGGATGTAGGCCCATTGGCTCCATTGAAGTAAGGGGACGGCAAACTTGCTAAAAGAATGTAGATAGTGAAGGGCTAGATTATCTGCAACTGTATACTCGTAACCTTTTTTCTCTCTCAAGAATACAAGAAAGAGCATTGATGTGACTGCTCTGCTAACTTGTCCAGAAACCGGTCCGACTCCAACCGGCGCGCACTTCTACTCCCACGCAAAGCCTTTTGTCTGTAGAGCAATCTCGTTTGGCCTACAGTTTTGGAAGCTGTGATTGAGCACATGCTTGGTTGTCCCTCACCCAAAGAGCAATGGAACTACTTGTTTCTTTCGTCTTAACCCTCCGAAACTTGAGGCAAACCACACACTGGACGCTTTCTGAAGACCACTGATACCTTGAACAGCGTCGTTGGCTAAGAGGCGAGATACCAGCAATTTAGTTGCACGCACAGTTTCTGCTCTTACTCGCGCTTACTGGGAGCACAGCCTAACACGATCTTGCCTTCTTCGTAGAATGCACCCAATCTATATCACTTACCATATTAGCTACCATTACTGAGTACAGCTCAACAGACTTTGTGTAGAGATCAATGGAAAAAAAAGGTATCGAACCTGGATCCCTTGCGATAGCAAAGCTGTTGCCGATATGGAGGTCAGGCCCAAACAGCAGGAAGGGTGAGAAGAATACTTCCACACTCGACTGATGGAGATAACAAGTGGGCTAGGAGCTCAACGACCATGAACGCACAGCGAAGTTCATGCTTAGGGTTGTTGAGCAGTGGGTGCATTCCCTGCTGCATTCTCAGTTGATCGAGCTGATTCCTTATCCCCAAAAAGTTCGTGGTGATATTTGAGCAGACAGATAGCTACAAAAGACGAGTGTGGGCTTGTAAGGGTCAGGCACGGCAGCTGTACGCAAGTCGTTGCTCAAGATCATTTCGCTTATAGTTTGAACAGTCTGGAGGTTCAAAATATTGAAACGATCCGTCTTGAACGTGGTTCCAGTAGAATGAACGGGCCTTTGGTCGTCATATAGAGTGGGGGTGTTGAAGTTTGAGTATTTGATTGCGCTTTGTAGAGCATAATCGAAGAGGTGACATTGCTGGTGTTCCTAAAGATCGGTGGTCTTGGCCTGCTACCATCCTTGGTTCCAAGCTATTTCCTTTCTCGTAGGAAACCGAACAAATATTCGGTCCAACCCAATGTAGTGCTACATCTTCTCAACCAAAACCCACGCCAACAGTACTCATATACCCACTGGCATAGACATCTACCGTCTGATAACCTCCCCTCTGCTACCGGAGGAGCTAGTGCTCTTCTCATCACTCCTGTCCCTCTCGTACCTCTCGTACCTCTCGTACCTCTCGTCCCTCTTGTCCTTCTCGTCCCTCTCATTTCACGCTTACATAGGTCATTAACTCGATCACAATTACAGTCACTCGTATCCCCCATCTGCCTCCAGGTTCACCAATCATTGGATAAGGCTGTGAGTGTCGAGAAAGTCAGCACATGACTTTCGAGTCTTCTTTCCGCACTGATTTAGCTGCATACTGACCGTATCACAGATGCTCAGTCATAACCCACATGGACACATGCTGGATGCTGCCTTGCCTCGCATGCATAACACGCAAGTCAATCACCCTACAAGAGCCTGGGCATCCTAGGCAATGATATGGCGTGAAGGCTGTCGCAATAATCCAACATCATACTCGGGAACCCAAGTGCAATACCTCAATCCCTACGAGACCCACTGATGGCGTATATGGTACGACAAGACCAGTAATGTACCCCACCCCACTGTTGTTTACAATACTGAAGGAACCAAAACCGCTACGGTCGATTCGAGATAGGTGTTGTGCTTGGCTTGACATCCTTGGCCTGACATCCTTGGCCTTATAGCCCTAAGAGGTTATGACGTGCGAATCAGTGATGCATTGCTGATATCGTTTCTGATCTCTCTGCGACTGCCAAAAACTTCCCCGCAAACAGCAACCGTCATCACGCGACACTGTGTTATCGTGGGCCTTTCATAGCCCATCTCTTTTCATTTCAGCTCTTGGAAGATGCTTCCTATTTGGCAGGTGTTAGTCACAGCGAACCTATCGTAATCGAAGCCGGCCGCGCAGCTGAGCCATATAAAGTTTATGGTGTGGTGTCTTGAATTGAAGTTGCGGTTGCCCACGGTGTTGGCACCCGAATGGTTATCTCGACCTCGGCCGCTTCGGGCTATCCCGGCCAGTGACGTCTAGACCCGATGCTTGCCAACACCACAATTGAGTACCCGTATCGTCATGATAGGGTATATATGTCATAGGTTTCCCCACCCGCCCTGCCTCATAGGGCTTTGTATCCGCTGTCAAAACTGCTTTCAGCTTGAATTTCTTGGTTCGGCGAATTGTATCCGAAATCGATTACAAAGATTCTAACCTTTGTCACGAAAGAACTGTAGATACTTAATATGCCGACACCGCCGTTTTCGCAGGATCGCCGAGACTGGCTGAGCGAGGTTTCTGGATTATTCGCTAGCAAGAAGAAACCAGTCGTAAAAAATCAATCGAAGAGCACGAACTCACTTACTCTCACAACTTCGTCTTCCAGCTCATTCAGGTCTACATCGACGTACTCGCTTATTGGCAGATTGCGAAATTAAAAAGACTCCCACGATCTGTAACCAAGCTTTACAATGGCACCTCAAAAGCTCAAGCAATGGAAGTCCCGCCAGGATGGCTTGGACAAGCTATACATGGAAGAGGCGGATATCCCAACGCCCGGCGAGAACGAGGTGCTCGTCGAAATCCATTCAGTTGCACTGAACTACAGGGACACTGAAGGTGGGTCGTCGTTATCGCAAGCTTGCGCGGACAGTATGCTAACATAACGCAGTCTGCATGGGCCTCTACAACCACCATAAGCAAGTCGAGCAGCCGCCTGCTGTCGTCCCCGGCAGCGACATGTGCGGCATCGTTGTCGCCGTTGGACCTTCTTCAAATAATACTACCGATCCCTATAAAAACCCCGCTTTTGCCCTTAAGGAAGGTGATCGAGTCGTCTCAACATTTGCACAAACCCATATTACTGGTCAAGTGCAAGCACGCGACATGGGCAATGGCCTGGGCAACCCTCTTCCTGGCGTCCTGACTCAATACCGTGTGTTCCCTACTTATGGCGTGCTCAAAGTGCCCGACTACCTTTCTTTTGAAGAGGCAGCATGCTTGCCCATTGCTGCCGTCACAGCGTGGATGAGTCTCAACTGCATGCGCCCTAAAGGTGAAATCATCGGCGCTGGTGAAACTGTTGTATGCCAGGGTACGGGTGGAGTCTCGATTTCCGCCGCGCAGATTGCCAGTGCAGCGGGGGCAGATGTGATCATCACTTCGTCGTCTGACGAGAAGCTAGAGCGTGCAAAGGAGCTAGGTGTTAAGGAAGGTATCAATTACCGCAATACGCCAGCCTGGGACGATGTGGTCCTCAAACTCACGGACAACCGCGGTGCCGACATTGTTATCGAAGTTGGTGGCGCCCAAACTTTGCGCAAGTCTTTTGAGTGTGTTCGTTTCGGCGGGCTGATCGCTTGTATTGGGTACCTTTCAGGCAAACAGGATGAGGAAGGCGACAGGACGAACACAAATCTTTTGTGCTTGAAGAGGAATGTGACGCTCAAAGGCATCATCAACGGCCCTAGGGATGAGTTTGAGAGGATGCTCAAATTCTATGATGAGAAGAAGATCAAGCCTGTTGTAGATCGTGTTTGGAAATTTGAAGAGGCGGACCAAGCGTTGAGGTATCTGTTCAGTGGCGGACACTTCGGAAAGGTCGTAGTTAAGGTTAAGCAGTAGGCCCTTGAGTACGAAGAGCATTCGAGGTATCATTATTATATATTCATGACCTATAATATTTCATAATTCATGCTCATTACCTTCCCACTTAGTTCTTATACTGATCGGGAACTTCAGGCCATTCATCCACACCATCCAATATCACTACCGCCATCCCCCCATTTAAATGACTCTGAATATGACAATGCAGCATCCACACCCCCGGGTTCTCGACCTTGTACCTCACCGCCAACCATGTTGGTTTGTCCACGCTCGGCAGCGTTACAAAGCCATCCCGGTAACTCGGGTTCACTAGGTTGAAGTTCTGTGGCATAGCTGTTGCTGCCTCTGCGACTGTGCTCCACGTGAAGTTGCCCTCTCCAGCACCGAGTATAAATGCTTTGTTGCCGTGTTTGTGGATCGGATGGGGAGGTTGCGAGAGATCCGGCGTTAAGATCACCAAATCTATCCATGTATTGTTCTTCGTCACTATTGTGATGTTTCCGTCGCCGTTCTTCAAAGTTGGGGGGGAATACAAAAGGGGAGGTGCGTTGTCAAGCGTCATGTGCGAAAAAGGCGTGATGTTGAGCGCCCAGGTGTAGCTGTTTCCCACGAGCTTGTTCGACAAGAAGAAGGTCTGTGCGACTTCTGGGGCAGGTTGTGGGAATTGAGGGGGGAAAGGAGTAGTTGAGGCATGTTCTAAGACCGTGACATTAGGAGAGGTTGGAAGGCCGGCACGGTTGGTGTAGGGTATAGACTTTAGCGCCAATATGGTGTTGTTGGTGTAGGGACTGTGGTGGGTGTTGTAGCCACCCTCATTCTCGTACAAGAATATAGCAGTAGTATCGATGAGCTGTGGTAGAGAGAGGGAGGCTACACGTATTCCGAATATGTTCTTGTTTCCTGGATTCGTGAGTTCGACAAAGACAGAGTATCGGTCGCCGTTTGTTACAGTCAAGACATCAACTTTCACGGGCTCGATATACTGTCCATCTACTGCGTAGACCCAGAGTGGGTGCTCATCGATACTGAAGGCAAAGGTATCGATACCAGCTGAGGAGATGACATTGAGGGCAGTCCATTTTTCACTGCCTGCGGCTTTGATCGTTTCTCGGCTGCCTTGAGTGGGTGTGCATATTTCAAAAACTGAAGGAGGAAGAGCTGAGGGGTTGATGACAGAGCTATTGCCAGTAAGGATCGGAAATACTGCCGGTGGAAAACAACTGACTCTTGTTAGCCATATAATTGGATTGGTACATATGCTCCAGCGTACCCCTTATCAGTCAATTCCAAGTTCGTTTGTGCAAGCACTGGTGCGATGCCAGGACTTGTGAACTGGTTGATCTCCGCTCGTGACCAGCAGTCAACGGCACCCTTGCCATTAACAAGCAAGGAGTCCATACAGAGCGAGCTCTCTATGCCTGAGGCTAGCTGATCTGCCCAGGTCTGCTCCGACGTTCTATGACGCCAGTCAGAGAGTAGTAAGGGCGTCACATTGGCTTCGGCTTCCTCAAGTAGCGCAATCTCTGCGGGAGCGATTTTGTCAAATGGTTTGGCAATACCAGCCTTAGGCTTGATAGTGATAGGTCCATAGGCACCGTCATCAATTTGACCACGGCTGTGGGCATGGTAGAAGTAGCTACCGTACTGATCAGCGTGCCACTTGTACTTGAAGGTTTCACCAGGCAAAATTGGTCGTTGGGTAAGCCCAGGCACTCCATCAGCCCATGGTGTATTTGTTTGATGTATGCCTGATAGCGTTAGCTAAGAAGATCACATACTGATTATAACTGGACTGACCGTGGTAATGAATACTCGAGTTAAAGGGCATGCTATTCAGTACCTCTATTTCTACCCAGTCATCTTGCTGAATCTCGAGTAGCGGGCCTGGGTACTGTCCATTGATGAAGATCATGTCCCTCTCGTAGCCATCTGGCGATCCAGGTTTGAATGTCAGCTCAAGCTGGAAGTGGCACTGGCCTGCAATTGCAACAACTGCAAAAGAGAGACATAGTGTAAGAATTGACAGCATATTATAAGGACGCTATCCAATAGTGTGAGACAGAAGGAGGATGCGAGCAGACACAAACAAAGTGCTTGTACATGGTCCTTCATCGCTGACGGATGCCGTGTATTTTGTACTCAGACATCTTGTCAGCAGCCTTGCTGTTGCACCAATTCCCTGGTGGGGTTCTCGGTATGTGTCTTTGTCTGATGTTGAGGCTTCAACCAACTGTGCCAGCGCAAAGTCGGAGGCGTTGAGGCAAGGTCGGATGTGCCATGAGGCCAGCCATGTCGCATTGTACATATTTGGTAACACGAAGCTAGTCAAACCCTCCACTGATCAACCAGCCACATACGCTTGCAATGCTATTGGCTGAGCTGGCGAGCTAGGTAAGCACTACCTCGGAACGGAAGCGTTTCTGGTAATTACAGTCAGCAGCCTCATGCTGAGTGCTCCAGTTCTATAAATGTCTGGTTAGTTTCCAACTTGTCAATGCAAATGTCAGCTGCGGGATGCAAGCATGAACCCTGTAATAAGCTTGAAGTATGGATGCTACATGTGCTCGGTAAGGCTAGCAGCTAGTGATGCAGGTGACGGCGTAGCAAGGCTGATTGAAGAAGTCGGAAGAAGATGTGCTGATCTTGGATGTTTACATAGCATCATTGTGGTAATAGTCATTTGAGCAATCCTGGCTCGTATGGAATATCGTAGCTGATAGCGGTACCGCACCTGTGAGCCAAAAGCTTCATCGCCGCATCAGAATGTCCTCAACTGCTTAATCAGAGCCATAATAATTGAATGTCTGCTCAGAGTGCTGACAAGGCTACTCAGCTGCACTTCCCGCGTTCCATGCAAGAACGCACTGTCGCTGACGCTCCGCTGGAAACCTCAAGCCCAGCGTTGCTCAATCTCACCATTTCTGCAATAGAGCGTCAAAGCATCGCTTATTTAACTATCATCTTACGAGAGAAATTTTTCTGATTGGATTGATACTGGCACCATCTAGTCGCAGTTGATAGCTGACCTCAGGCTGCTATTCCATCTGCCCTGATGGTCAATCACACGCTGGAACGCCATTTCTTTTATCGAAATATCTACAGAACGTGTGTAATGACAACGTACAATCTATGTGGCGCCATTGAATGAAATTGATTCAGCTTGCTCAAATATTACGACATCTGTCAAGACCCTTGATAATTTGGCAGCGCGTTGTCAGCTTATATTTGGTCCGCATCTACCGCAACCATGTTCTGAGTTGTCCCTGGATTCAATGTCCAGACCCTTTCTCCCTCGCATTATTTTTGGTCCGCATTTATGGTTGCCCTCGAGATTCGTCCTCAATGGACTTCATAGATGCTATCATTGACGAATACGGATTGGTAACTAGAGTCATTAAAGCCAAATCTCGTACTGAAACTGAAACCATAGAACCTTTTTGCCACATTAGGGATGATTCTTTCACGAGTTTCCCAAACAACTTATCCAGTCTAGTCGTCGAAACAGTAGCCACCTTGCGTTGTCGCCCGGCTTGTCACCTTGCGTTGTCGCCCGAGTTGTCCGAGTAACTGACCGCGGCTATAATCCTGACCCGAACGCGCAATCAAGGAATGAAGCAGCCCGAAGCTGTGAAACAGATTCGTCGGTAAGTTATCACTTGTGAAAATAGTGCTCTTTGTTACACCCTTCCGAAACGTTCGTGGTTAACTTAGCCTCGTTCGTGTCAAGCATCATGCAGTACCGGTGAGACAGAAAATCGAAACCTGTCAACTGTTCCGATCGACGATTTATGGCAATGGTACGTACAGATGTGGGATACTGTCAATGCGAGAGACCATAAACTAATGCTGTTACAGCCAATTTGATATCACGACGATTCCTGGTTACTTGCAATCCCTATTAGTTTGGATCCATGCAGATATGTTTCAATTGTTAGGGTCCTTATGTTTCTGATCAATATGCAAGTTCCAGCCATGAAGTTTACTGCATTGATCTTCGATGTCTTAATTTTCTGGGAAAGCGAGCTTTGAGAGATCTGTGATGGGAAACAGAAACATGCGATCTTTGTGGAAAGCCACATGTATGTTCCAGGCTTTTTCTTTCGGGAAGTATGCGTGTTGGATGTTGTGATCCCGTAAACTTACGACATTGTGAAATGTTCAAGGATCTGATCGTAAACAGGATGCAAGCCAGTGCACTTGCGCAGATCAGGCTGCTGCATGTTGGAATGGAGCTTATAGATGAACAACAGGTGTTGGTCAACGGTAGGTCTTCATAAGTTGAGATGCGCTTGCAGATAGCGGCATAAACGCCTAGCTGCTAATTGGTTGCTACGTCGTACGGTTGGAAGTCAATACTCACACAACATCAACACAGACATTTACTTTTTTTCTAGCCTTATTTCTGTAGCATATAGATTAATCAGTTGAGTCCTTCAATTTGCCTGTCGAATCTCCTTCATTGGGATAGAAACATACCTCCACGCAGAACCACAACCGAACTGAGCCCCGCCATCCAACCAAGTTTGAGTCAACTTAATAAAACGCTTCAGATATATCCTCAATCACTACCAGTTTCTAGTACCAAATTTATAGCGAGGTTGGCCCCACGTTGTGGTATTTGGACTGCAGCACCAGAAACCACAACTACGATGCACCCCTGCTCTACCGCCAACCACCGCCATTATAGACTTCTCGGAGATCCAAGGTTGTGGATCAACACCCCAAGGCTATCTCATGTTTTTGAAGGTGTACATTCTCTATGAACACGAGCTCCGAGTTTGTCCCCAGACACAAGCAGGTTCTTGCTGCTGGCGAGAGGACTTAGCGCGACTTACGTGGTGACGTACTGTACACTACATTGTACGGTACATCCTAAAACAGCTCGAGCTGTGGCGCATACTTTTTGTCATGCCAAAACTACTCAAGTGGTGGCGTATGGTTTCACGAAGCTGCTTCAAACACGCGGTTACTAATTGGTTATTTTTAGAAGGCGAGAGCTTAGGCGATAGTGTAAGGCCGTTAGCCTCTCGTTCACAGTCACGCCCTATGGAGCAAGTCCGGTGTAAAATGCTCCAGATGTTGGCAGGGCTTTAACGCACGTGCTCATCGATATATCAATCGTCAGTACATGTGTAGGTGGTCTCTTCTTGTCTTGTCTTTCTACTGTCTATGGAGGAGAGAATATGTACCAGAGCTAGTCCCAAATCGTGCTAGCTCCATGTCCCCATGGTTGTGATATCGTCAGAAAGAAGATCTCCGTGAACAGACCCATGGAAGGCGACTGTCATGGTTGGAGTAGTTTCACGTTCACTTTCACCAGAGAGCTTGGCGTGGATATATATTTTGCTCTATGGACTGTGACGATGAAACACAATACTCACCAATATTTTCCTCCTCGCACTTGAGCATTTAATCTAACAGATATATCAGTATTCCGACACCAGAACACGGCTTCCGGTGTAAATCACACCAACACCAGCCGGTGTAAGTTACAACTGCTAATAAACCTTCCTGCCTATCCTGCATAAAGCCACTCCATACTAATGAGGGTGCTCTTAATGCACAAGAAGGTATCTTAGAGGCTGCAACGTTATTGTGACTGATGCAGACTACAATGACATCCAAATCGCCTTCTCACGTGCTTTTGTCGCCTTTAGCCACTTATCAGATCAAGATTTTGATGTTCTTGCCACCCAGAACATACTACTTCACTCTTAGCAGACCTCGCTACTCCTCTCGCTCTGCGACCATCAACATCATGGAGAGATAGATTGCAGATTCACGCGATTTAGCCAAAGTATACATTCACGTTATTGATCCACCTCACACGGGTGTTGAACATGACATGCGCTGGCATTCATGGTTGGTATGGTTGCCTTTCCTGGCCTGACACAATCCTAATTAGCACTTCCCAGAAGGGAAGCCTTTCCTCCCTCCCCTATTGGTCTGGTCTTCAAAGACAGGTCCGGTGTACTCTGCAACTTTTCGCTGCAAGTTACACCGGACGTTGGTGTATTTCACACCGGACCATGCGCCACAGGGACGCTACCATCACATACATCAACAGAGACCCACCCAGCCAAGCTGAGGTACAATACACGTGATGCTCGATCAGAACACAGTAACATTCCTGCCTATACACCTGCCCATCACGGACAATGGGACACAAACCTGAGCAGACAACGTCTTCTCCTCATACGCTAAGATGTCCTAAGTCTTGGCCAGCTTCAAACTCCATTGCTTGGGCAATTGTTAAAGAAAAACATGACTTAAGACTCGGTTGAGCAAAGGAGACTATCGTTCAGTCTTTGGTGTTGCTCTACTAAAAGCTATCAGTAATAATGACAAGAATCCGTTCTATCCGACCTGAGCTTTAACCCGTAGAAACACCATGCAACGAACAGAGCTCTCATAACCCATCACTATATCCGCTAAATCCTTTCGATTTATTAAGACATAAGTAAGCAGTAATAATACTAGATCAGCGCGTCGAGCAAGCGCATTAGATCTTCTTGCTCTCTGCAACGCGAACAGCATTAGCAAGATGCTTGATCAGCCTGTCGAGCAAGTACATTGGGTCTACTTACGGCCTGCACCACAACCGGCAGTTAGCAAGATACTTGATCAGTATGCCAGATAATCGCATTAGGTCCACTGCTGGTCGGGGTGCATAAGAGAAGTAGACCGGTTGCGCTTGCTCTACAGACTGATCAAGCATCTTGCTAACTGTTGGTCGCGGTATAGGCTGGAAGTGGACCTAATGTACTTGCTCGACAGGCTGATCAAGCATCTTGCTAATGCTGTTCGCGTTGCAGAGAGCAAGAGGATCTAATGCGCTTGCTCGACGCGCTGATCTAGTATCTTCACTGATTACCCACCTTTCAATATCAGGACGCCTGGGAACCATCCCACATCATCCCTTTTATCTTCATAGAACGCCACACTTGAAAACACCCAAACCTTACCAGATGAGTTGATCATCTCGTCTTATATAGTCTTAGACTCCCATAGACGTTAAATGAAAATCCAATCCAATATCAGGATGCCACAGTAATCATCATAATATTCTACGATGGGTTGAAGTAAATGTTCGTTTACACAACGAATAACCCTCCCAAAAATGCAACTTACTGTGCTCAGTCGGCAATGTTACAGCCTGTCAGATTAGAAACTAATGTTAGTGTGAAGGATGATCTAAAATGCTATTCGATTCCTCCATGTTCACCTAATCTTCTTCACAACAAGGATTTAGTAGAGTGTGTGGATTTACTCAAATTACTAATTACTATTTGTTCTGACACCAATTGAGGGACAGTACCAACTGACCTGAAAGATGTTGGGGATTGTCAAAAATGACTAGTAGATATTTGATGCAGTCTTGGGGGCAGTATATCCACCCAGATCGAATTTGTCGTTATGACAGAAGGCTCTCGGCTCCAGGTTGGTAACTGTCGGTATACCCTCTCGGGTCCTACTTGGATAGGTCCGGGAGGTAATGTGACCTGCACCTTGCTGGAAGAGCATGTCGCGGATTGAGGAAGGAGAGTGGGAAGGAAGAGATGGGCAGCGATCACGGTCACAATCGTGTATCCGGAAGAGGGAATGATAATGGTTCTCGGTCACTGCTCCCATGTGGTACGGGCTAGCATCAACGTCTGGTTGTGCTAGCTAGTATACCAGTGTAGGTTAATCAGTTTTTGAGGTTCGTTTCTATTGATGTTGGTTGTGGCTATCTACTTATGCACGGTGTGCATCGCTTGTTTCCAACCGCGCTATGCCCAATGCGGCCACAAAGTGACCTGTCGTCTCGTACTGTTATCACAGTACGACCTGCAGTAGTCTTCAGTGAGAGATGCCACGTGTCTTCCATCGAAGAGAGCACGCGTCGATCTCTCCCTTTCTTGTCCGGTTATACTCACAGTAACGATTCAATCGAAATCAACGTTATTCGGTGTGGTGTCGACGATTCCTTTCTTCCTTGCGAGATCTCAGACTCTAGGGACCTGTGCAATAGCCTATCGAAGTATTCGCAATTTTCAAGCCTTGGGTTCAGCCAGGCTGCTGTATGTATCTTCAACTGGCGGAATATACTTACAAAATAGCAGAGTTGTCAACAATCAATTAAGTGGAGCTTAGAAGGCTCGGATTGAATTGATTGATTACTTGTATAGGCTTAGCAATTACTCTTATAAGTTTAACCCCTTCCTTATTCGGTAAGCGCGTGAAATCAAAAGGCGGATTGAATTGATTGTTGACAACTCTGCAAGATAGACGCCACCTAACGCGTAACCAGTAAATTTGAACAGGTCATCTCAGGCAGCGTGAAGTGAGGCCCGAGCTTGATCTGTCCACATGCCCCGAGAGAGGTTTTTAGATAGGGCTGTGAGTATTTCGGTACAGTGAAAGGGATATCAACGCACGTGATCTCTGCATGTACATGAATATGGCCCGGGCCAACCTCAGTAGCAACCAACAACGAAAACTCTGAAGAACTGATTCATCCAAACCGGTATACCAGCTAGCACGACCAGGCGTTGATGCTAGCCCGTACCACGTGGGAGCAGGAACAGAGCTATCATTCATCATTATTCTTTTGGATATACGATCTTGATTGTGATTCTCGCATAAGTCGATACACGGTTGTGACCGTGGTCGCTGCCCTTTCTTCTCTTCTCAAACTTCTCTCTCAATCCGCGACACACCCTTACAGCAAGGTGCAGGCCATATTACCTCCCGGACCTATTCAAGTAGGACCCGAGAGGATGTCGATAAGGGCATTAATTCAAATCAAGTCAGAATCATCATTGCGCCAACATATGCCCCATCGCAGAAGGTGCCTCGTCAGTGTATGAAAGAACATTGAAGTATGATACACAGTGCTCTTCTTTGAGAAATCATCACATCTTTCCCCCTCATCTGACATTGTGGAATGTTATGGGGCTGATGTCACTACGTCATGACTCCGCAATTATAGCTTATTCAGGTTTTTCGTCGTTAAAAACGAGCCCAGGCGATCCGTCGATGAATTGGCATTGCATTCTGTAACCGTTGAGGCAGATGCTAAATATGTGGTGCTGGTTTCGATAATGGCAGCAAGTGTGCAACCAGGCTGTGGTGGGTATCAGCCGCAGCTGTAATGAGCTATCAAGACAGAGCTCAACTTACCAAAGTACGGTGTTTTGCAGTGAGCATGCCTGTAAATCAATATCTTTTCGCCCCAGCATCTTGACAGTACCGCGCAGCTTGTTGAGAAAAAGTTTAGAGGGCATTGGTGGCAACTTTGCTACAATCTTGCCTTTTCTTCCTCAAAGTCTCTCAACTCCCTTCTCTCGCTGTTCCTCGGGCTAACTCCAAACTCTTTTGACCCCCTCTCTTTCAATTCGTCTTCACTTTTCCACTTCCACGCTCTATCCTTTTCGCTTCCATTGCTCTTCCCACTCAGCACATTTAACAAGTACTTTCCAGAGTTTGGCAGAAACTTATAAGAATGAAAGCTTCCGCCGACTGCGATATACATGTTCTTCAGACGGCTATCTGGATGTCGAGACAGAATCCAATCTTCTGTTGGTGTAACAGCGTCGTAGCAGATGCGCCAGCGGTTCGGACGTCGTGCCTTGGTCCATTCTGGAATGTTTTTCTTAATGACTTGTTCACTTTTCTGGATCAGTCGTCTGGGGAATCGCATTTGACTCTTCTGACTCGGTACAGTAATGCGTTGTCCTGAAGCGGTAATAACCGTATTGATGATTTCGGTCTTTAGATCGTTAACTTTCAGAGACGGAATATTGTAGTACGGCGGAATGATATCGACTTCGCCGCCAACAACAACAATCGGTAGTTTGCTATCCATCATCTGTGTTGACTCCTCTTCGCTGAGCTCATAGTAGGCCGATAGACGCCCAACAGCTGTAACTTGTCGCTCAATTCGATCTTTGTCCGCAACCTGTAATTTGTCTTCCAGAGGAGACAACAAGCTGCTTGTCCAAGCTCCAGCTGCGAGGACTACTTTGTCTGCTTTCAGCACCAATCCACCGCGCAACCTTACACCAATTATACCTGTTCCGTCGTTGCGCAACAACAGTTCTTCAACCTCGCCAGTAACTCGCTTCACACCTCGGCTCTCTGCAACGCGCAAATAGCTTTTCGTCGCACTAGCGGCATCACACCATCCTGCCTCTGGATTGAAGTACCCCTTTCCCAATTCCTCACTCTTCAACCCCTCCAACACATCATGATTTTTGATCAAATTTTCCACATCGACGTCCTTGACCACATGACTCCCTCTCTCCTCAAATGTCCTTTTAACACCATCCCTGAATCTGCCTTGGTCTCCACCATCCAATACAACCCATCCGGCTTTATGAAAATGACCTTGTACGGCAATGCTCCAGAACCAGAAATGGATGGCTTCATTGGCGAGATCGCAGTACAGGGGTGAGGTGTAATCAGTACGGATGATACGATTGACATCTACTGCTGCCGCATTCTTCTTTTCTACTGGGTCATCCGGTGACCAGCGGTCTATAATTGTGATTTTTGATGGATCACCGTAGGCTTTGGATGCGTGCACAGCAAGTGATGTGCCAAAGGTGCCGGCACCGATGATGAGGAGGCTGGGTTCGCTTTTTTCATTTGCCATTGTTTGCGGAAAATCGCAATACCGGGTTGGATTGTTTTTAATTTTTCTCATTGTACTTCTCACTCTTACAGCAACAGATAGTGTTGGAGTTGATATGTTTTTTGATTTTCTCGGCATAGCCCCGCGTCATGGTGCGGATCCGGCATGCATACGTATCCGATCTTCGAGCCACTTCAGGATTGCGGAGATCGCTCCGCGAGTCAAGAGCCGGGCCGCCGCGAGGGTTAAGCGTGATGATTCAATGTGTAATGCATAGCTCCCTTCCTTTCTTCTCTCCATCTTCCGGACAAACTGTATTCGCCCTTCATCAAAGACTCGGCTGCTATCATATCGTCGGCCCACTGGAAAAGGATAAGATGAACAACTAGCTGCACGCACCATGAAGCTCTCGTAGTAGCTCTTCAATTGCAACATGAACAGCTAGTACTACGGTGGTTTGCTGAGTTGTCTGCCTGTGTTCCTACTATACTGCATCAAGTCCTCCCTCCGAGTCATCTGCCTGTCTCCTACTGCTTTCCGGCCTAGCAGTAATACTTGTTTTATGGCTTAACTATTGCTTAGCGGCTAGTGACTCCAAATACTCAGTTCCTGTTAATTCAAGCCAAGTCACTTGGATTAGAGGATGCCCGGATTATTGCAAAGGAATTATTTGCATGAATCATACCAAAACATTCAGAGGACGAGCAAGATGACTATAACCAGAACAAAGAGATGACGGTTGAACATAAAGAAACGATGGAGGACTTTAGGGAGGTGTCCAATTCAAATCGAAACTACGTAAAATGACGGCAAGTGAGCCGTACAAGCTAAAAAGTCAAATTGTTCGTCACTTTGGAAGCGACATGCGAAAGGTTAGGCAGTCGTTCAGGTTAGAGGCAGCTGCTGAATTCGTTAGAATCACTATAATTTGGCAAAGATGAAGCATTTAGAAGCAGAGATTACTCATCTCCCAGCGAACCATCTGGCATCTTACCTCAACGAATGCGTTATTGTCCCTCCTATGATGTACATCTGTTAGGTGCTTAACATAGTGATATGTGACCATTACATCCCGTCGGTTAGAAACCAGATCCAGATATTAGCCATCCAATATCCAAAAGCGTCCGAACTTATATTTCAGTTTTAAATACTTCCGCTGGTGATGCTACTAAATTTGTAACTTGCAGCTCATCTGAAAATGCTAGCCAAGAGAGACAGTTCAGTTTGCTTCAAGTTGATCGTTACGATGCTGTTGTGAAGGTTTCCGTAGTTGAAATGCCTACTAGCGACCGTCACCAGATTTTCGCTTATCGTGATCACATATTCAATAAAACCTTCGAAAGTTTTTATCAGGAGAAATATTAATGCAATCTTAGACGTCTAGTTTTAAGAAGGGGTGGGGGGGGGGGGGGGGGTTTTTTTGGCCAAAAAACATTTTTAAAACCAATGCAGAAAAAACCAAAGGTAAAAATTATAATTGGCCCGGAAAAAAAAAAAAAAAAAAAAAAAAAAAAAAAAAAAAAAAAA
>JALRMI010000098.1:0-85771 GCA_026120165.1 Leptosphaerulina australis
TTCCATATCATTCTCTTGCTGTGGTGACTATGATTTTGCAAGACTGTTACTCCCGCTTATCCAAGGGTCAGACTGGTTATACTTTCTTTTGCACAGTGATTACAATTATGCTTACTAAACCTGAAATCATTCCACACTGGCCCTACATACTGGCATATAGGTACAAAGAAGGCTTATGTGCACAAGCTAAAAATTAATCTACCAGCAGCTTAGTGCAAAAACCGCTAGATTCTCATCACCTATCACCCTCAGTCATCACACCCAATCCGCGTGGCTTCGGATCTAATGTGTTCTCTGTCTGCGAGGGCTTCGGAGAGTGTTGAGGTGAATCTTGGAAGTTTTTGTCTGTGGGAAGCTCAGAGTATCGTTGATGAGCTCCAGATAATGATGCATCTGCCGGAAGCTCAGAATATCGATTTGACGGTCCAGCACCTGCCTCCATCTCCTGAGGTTCGTCTGCGGTGTGGGCCCACTGCCCTTGCGAATACGGGCTTTGGGTGTATGGGTTCGCTTTTCCGGCCGGCGCAATGCCCTGATAGTATTCCCCGCCGGTGGCAGAGTATGTAGGAGGTGCTATTGTTCGAGTCAGTAAAGTTGACATATCAGGCCTTGTGAATATACTCACGTGACTGGGCAACAAAATTGGGAGAAGAAGGATGGAAAGCTTTCCCTCCCATCATGGGACTGGCGACATCAATGGTCTCGCCATGAACAGTCCTTTGATTACGCCTCCTGCGAAAGAAGAAGACGATAAGACCAATGATGAGAACTCCACCGAGTGCTCCACCGACCGCACCGCCAATAACTGCGCCATTGGAATTGCCGCCTTCGTCTTTGCTGGGTGATGAACTGTTTGTCCCATTATGTGATGCGGTATAAAAGTTGAATTGCTCAGGTCGTTCCATGAAGGCGGGTACTAAACCATTCTCGGGACACGCGGGTTGCTCTGAACACGGGACCGATTTACAACACCCCCAAAACGTTTGGCCAGCGGAGCAAGTGTAGAAGTCACTGGCGAGTCCACAGCTTGCATCCGGGAACTTTCCATAATTTGACGCGTTGAAGCCGGCCTGGCGAATGTTTCCTTGCGCACATCCTGTCGAACATGGATCGGACGTACAGCATCCTACAAAGTTTGAACCTGATGCACAAGCATACCTGTGAATGTTAGAAGTCAAATTCGAGATTCATATTGATGATGCTAAAGCAGACGTCATTGCTGATGAGGTGAACGCACCATTGACCACCAAGGGGACACGTAAATTCGTCGGCCATTGTAGTATCAAGTTGAGTGTTCCGAGGAATAAGGTTTGATTGACAAAAAGGCAAAAGAATTACAGTAGAAAGAATGACGGCAGATAGAGAAACTGAGCAGCGAAAGAAGCGGGCCATGATGACTGCTGATGCGCTGATGAGTGGCACAGTAAATTGGTCTTAGGTCAACAATGGAGACAATGGCCGCCTGAAGTGCTAAGAGGATGGATTATACACCCTGCACAAATTGCCTAATGAGCACAGAACCTACGAGACACCCACGCACCGCCATTTCCCCATAAGTCCAGCCTCCACAGAATCTCCATAGGGGCTTCATAGAACCTCCAATGGAAAGCCCGACTGTTCCGAACACGGTATAGCTGTATGTCATTCCACACATCGGCTGAGTTGTTTGCTGTAATTTTGGCGTTGTGTGAGAAGCTTATTTCAGTTGTGGTAAGCAAGAGTGAGCATTAATTCGACTGACTACTGGATGTAGTTTGGTGTACGCATAAGCCGCACGCCCCCGACTTCAGCTTACGTCGAGGAGCGGCCATGGCGGTAGCCCAAGAACGCCACGAAAACGCCTTTTCTTGTGTTGGAGCATCCTGTGCCGATGAGATATTTCAGTCGTATCTGAAGAGTATTCAATGATGTTTATAAGGTGTGTACTGGAGTTCATGAACAACAGTACACATGCACTATGATGTGGTGTAGACGGCACAGTCTTGTAGTCTTGTAAGAATTTGTGATAGCATCTCAGAAGGAAACCACTCATAGACATCTTGACTGCGCCTGAAAGGCCTGGTATTCAAGATTGGTCAGGTTGGATAGCTCGAGGCTTGGGGCCGCTAATATCCACGCTTGCGCATCTGTAAGCGAGGGGCGTAAGGCTGAGCGCATGGAAATACCGAGTCGAGGCGCACAGCCCGTATATAAGATTAGAGATGTGCATAGCACTAGCAACGAGAGCAGAATGAGCTCAACACTCAGCATATTACAACCCGAGTTACCGTACCTGCTTGTGAAATGTCCCGAACTGTCGAGTACACAGCGTCTGCAATTTTCATCGTCGCTCAAAGAGCTATCCATTCAGGCAGCTTCTCTCGTGTAAGCCTATCTTTGACTTATGCTGTGGCTGGTCCAGACGTGCAGACAGATTGTGTGTTACTTCGGAAAGGCCGTATTAGCAGTACAGCTGCACGCTGAGCATGAGTGTCTTCCACATAACAATGCAGCAGCTCATGCACCATTTGTAAATAGACATGATCCTAGATCGAGACAGACGACGGCACTGAGATTGAAAAGTAAGGGTGTCCCTAATGCTTTACTCCTACTCAGATTATTCGTGGCAGACTAGCGCCCAACCTTTAACCTTTTACCACCACGATAATCCAGATCCCGTAGCTTCTGGCGTCATCGCAACGCCGTCTCGACCCCGCCCTACTCGATTTTGCTTGCTTCTGGGATACTGTCACAACCATTAGTCTTTTGCATATATGGCAAACCCTAAGCTCATAATCACTGGTCCACCTAGCTATGTAGAGCTACTAAATGACTTATCACCACGTGTGTAGATGAAAAGTATTGGAAGACCCACTTATGACATCATGCGCATAGCCACGCTAGAGTACTGAGAACGGCCCCGCTCACCGTAGAGGCTGGCAGAACAAGGGCTGAAAATCATAACTTTGTTACCTATCAATACAGCCGTCCCGAAGCTAGGAGTGTGTTGTGATCGCTGCTTTCAATTCTTCGCAACAGGTTCCATGTCCTGGCCTTTTTTCTTTCCAAAGACTTCCCTGAAGTCATGGTTTTAGATAGCTATAAAGAATGGTTGTGCGATGAGCATATATTAGAACGAGATCCCCCTAGCAAAAGGACTACCATAGGAGGTCCAATCAGACTGAAAAACGAGGAATTGGCTGTAACATACTGCATTCGACTGTCGCATTGCGGTGTCAGTGTCGCCATGCGGCAAGCCATATGCACATCAGGTCACGAACTTAGTGCTTTTACACGCAACGTTTTCTTGTGTTCATGTTCACAGTTTTGTGTCGATTTACTGAATCTGTGCGTACGAAAGCTAGGCCATTGTTCGTGTTAGACACTGGAACATACAGCGCTCTCTCGGGAGGGAAACGAAAGATAGTTGCTCAAAACAAACATCATAAATGATGATTTTGGCACATACGAGAAACCAGTAGACAGCACCAGGTTTGTCAAGTAAAATAACAAGAAACTTATGGAGACGTTCAAATCACACCATAATCGTTTGCGCTTCCAAGACACCCACCTGCTAGAAGGCTACAACGTCGCGGTACATTTTCACACCAACAAAAACAACAACCCCAAAAAGCCCATGGCACGATACAGGAACAACAGGAATAATAGGCCAATCGTAAGAGACAAGCAGCCCAGCCACAACTCGGGCTGTGGCACAGCATCAACCGTCAAATCTTAGGAGTAAGTGCTAAGACTGCACGTGATGAGGCTGATGTTGATGGCTTAGACACCATTTTCGAACAAAACACTCCCATCCGTTACCAACGTATGCCCTGGCTCAACTGCTAACATCAATTTAATCCACCAACGGTGATGGGCCATTTTTAGACTGGACCAGCATTGGCTTTGTCTCCAAAAACGGCAAATGGGTTACACGTCTATCGCCAAGCAGTAAACTAGACAGCTTTGGGCTATTTGTGGTGCGAGAAGGAATTGCCAGGGGGAGTGTAATCATACTGTAGTTAGTTCAGGGCTATGTTGGTCGTAGAGATCGGAAGAGCGTACTAGCCTGGGAGCGCAAGGAACGATTGGGAAAACGACAAAGGGTATAGTACAGCTATTGAACACACTACTCCTGCATATACACTACGTACAACCACGAAGTTTGTTTGAAGAAGGCATCATTCTAGCTCCTTGCATCTACAGCCTGGACCTCATGAAGCTTACCGCTTCAAGTTATCCCTTTTGTGTCCCTCTGCCGTCGCACCCTTTCCCCTCTCTGCAACCAAATCCTCGTGCTTCTCCGAGTTGACCTCGCTAAAGTCCCCCTTTGTCCGGGTTTTCTTCTGCTTTGCCGCAACTTTCGCTTTGCCAACGAGAGGTGTAAAAACCACTGGACTGTCCGAAGCAGATCTCACAGCCATAACAGACAAAATAGTGGGTGCTTGGGGGAGGGGGTTCGTGTTCCCCTTTTGAGCATTCTTTATTCTCACACGCATTCCACAAGTCGTTGCAGTGCGCTTGCGCTTTGCCGAAACTACCTTGGCACCTTCCGTTCCCTCCGCGCTTTCTTCTTCGGCAACAACAGGCTTGCAGTTCGCGTCTTTGCGTGGCATTTTGAACTTTGTACTAGCCAAAGCAGCTTGATATTCTGCACTGTTAATCTCCGCAGTAGGACTCTTGCGCTGACGATCATGAACCTTCTTCGCTGGATTAAAGACACTGACGGCTACCTTGGGTTGTGTTGTTTCGAAGCAACCAGGTGAGCATTGAGGCCGTGGAAAAGATTGAATGGAGGCTTCGATACAATGGATAGCTGTAGAGCGGACGCGGGCAGATCGGAGTGATAGCTTGGGAGTTGCGGTGTGTATACAAGGCTTGTTTCGATGAGATGGTTTGCTGATGACCGGAAGGTCATAGCAGCGATCAATATCGATGACGTGGGAAGTATCTTCCTTACTCAGACCAAATGGCAAGACTTGAGGTTGCTTGTTGAGCAAGGTGCGAATTGCAGGTGGTGTAGAGATGATTTTACCGCTGCCTCTGTCACTCGAACGAGGCCTAGAGGGTGTTCTGTTTATAGCGTTGCGGATGTCTTGATAACCGCATTACCTATAATCTGATAGGTATGCTACGGTGAGTGCGAAGGCTGAGTGACTTACGGTTCTGGTGGTCAACGCACGGTCTGTCTAAGAAGACCTGTGGTGTGCATTTGTACTTCCCATTCATCGTCTCAATGCAGTCACCCCGTTTGGACACATCAACAGCTTCAGGAAGCTCGTTCACAGTGCTCATATTATTGCTGTTCGCTGTGTCTGATCGATCAATTGTGGGTAGCGAGAGGCGAGAAGCAAAATCGCACTGAGCCATGCTATCGTGATATGCAATAGGATGGGTTTTGAGACCTGCAACGACAGAGGTATCAGGGTCCTTGCCATCCTGATCTCCCGTAACAACAAGGTTGCAGTCTGTCCACAAACTTTCGCAGCCATTCATACGAATGGTCTCTGGGAACTGCAGCGAAGCTGAATAGCTCTTGTACCAGTGCACCGGATGACTAGTAGGACCACAGAAGTATACTCCCTCCTCTAACTCGTTCTTTGCGTTTAGTCGTGCTGCAAGTCTGGCAGATGAAAAACCAGGCGTCGCAGGACTGGAGTCTACCCGGTACAAAGGCTCCCTTTCTGATGCACGATAGCACCCAGAGAGCTCCTCGTAATCGTATAAGATGAAATCTGCGCCTATAGCATCCTCAAACTCACGCTGCACATGATCGATCTTTTGCCTGACTCGACGATACAGCTTGGGGTCGCAATCATAGCCTTGTTCGAGGATCTTCTGTAATAGATCACGATCGATGCGCTGGATACAATCTATGTAGTTAGCAGGTGAGTCGTTGTCTTCTTCTGTGATAACGTAGTGATGCGCTTGCCTGAGCAGATGATTTGTCTGCTCTCGTTCGGTCATTTTGTCTTCTTCAGAGGAACACGTCTCTTTCGACTCAGAGAGTATAAGATCAGGGGTCCAATTGAGCGCTCGGAATTGACTTCTGTACGTCACGGTTGATTTCTGAAGTTTGACGTTCCTGGAAACGTTGTGTGCTAGGGGGTACAATCGTGCGAAATTTTGTAGGTCTAACAAACAACCCTGACGGCTTCTGGACAGAAACTGTAGGGTAAGACGGACAGGAACATGTGAGATCTTTCATTTTGAAGCAAGCAGATTGCCTATTTAATAACCTCTTTATTCTGAAGTCAGGCAAAGTCATCACAACAGAGCGCCATGATGTTTGCCGCAAGCAGATGCTTGCAGCTCCGCTTCTGTATTGAAGCGGCGATATCTGCCTCTACTTATCAAAGTATGTCGAGTACGATCGTGAGGGCAATTGCTCCATTCATATGGCTGTGGTTGTGTTTCATCGTTAGACCTGGTATGGCAGCCATGTGAATAAGCGTCGCGGCTCATCAGTCTTTTCAACACGGCCACCATGTTCGTATGTTGGCATACTACGCTGATAGGGCTAGCACAGCTGTGCTCGTATGCCGCGTACACACCAGAGGAAGCTTTATGTGCCCAGACTCACGCGATGAGGGGAAGTGTAGAAGAGGAAATTGACCAGAGTGAAGAAGCTGGGGTAGAAGCTGGGGTAGAAGCTGGGGTGTATGATGTTCACACTGGCGTGCCTCGGCTCGTGCATGAACGTCAGGCGCGTGTTACATCCCTCAACGCTAATCTCGACATCAATATACAGGCTGGCCTTGCTGTCTCATTACTGATAGCTGCCATCATTTAATCTATCTTAGTCTTTTGCTTTGTCTCTCGTAATTATATCCCAGGCTCTTTCATATTTTGCACTCAATAGCATTCGTTGACTGCTTCAGCCATGGCAGGTAATTGAATGATCGTAAAGCCAGGCAGAAGTGAGACTGACGCATAATCCAGCCCTTCCTCTTGCTATCCCTGTCGCTGCTGCAGGTCTGGCTTATCTTAATGCTCGACATGGTGTTAGCTACGACTGGCCTATGCTCTCCTCCTTCGTCACAGCATCCGTTCGCACCGTAATTACAGAACGTAGCGATCAACTCAACCTCTTTTATCAGCTCGAAAATCACGCTCAATCTTCTCGAGCAGACCATACATGGATCATATTTCATGGGAAGAAGTGGACATACAGTCAGGCGTACCAGATTGTCCTGAAGTATGGCGCATGGCTGAAGAACAAGGGTGTTCAGCAGGGCGAGATCGTCGCAATGAACTTCGTAAATTCAGACACATTTATTTGGGTTTGGTTTGGTCTTTGGAGCATTGGTGCAAAACCAGCTTTCATCAACTATAACCTGACGGGCAAGTCACTTATACACACCATGAAAACATCGACAGCAAGCCTGGTGCTGGTTGACGATGAGAGCAGTGCCAACTTTGCAGAACATGTCATGGTAGAGCATGGCTTTGTCCCTATATCCAAGGCAGCATCAGACATCAGACAGACGAACTACAGCTTCGAGATGAATCAAAGTGAGGCACCACGCTCTGTTAAGAGCCAAGCTTTGGCACAAGTACAGCAACAAGGCACTACTGCAACTACCCAGAGACGACAAATTGAGATTGTATTTTTCGACAAGCAGCTGCAGAGCTCAATCCTGATGCTCCAGCCTACTCGTCAGCCTGACTCCTGCCGCGCCAACCAGAAACGCAACAGCATGGCGATGCTCATCTACACAAGCGGCACAACCGGCTTACCGAAACCTGCTGTTATGAGCTGGGGCAAGTGTAGTGGTGGTGCAAAGTTCGTCTCTGAATGGCTAAACATTAAGAACGACATATTGTACACATCCATGCCACTCTATCACTCTGCTGCCTCTGTCTTGGGTGTCTGTGCCATCCTCTACGCGAGCAGCACAATATGTCTCTCGTCCAAGTTTAGCCATAAGACGTTCTGGCCCGAGGTTATCTCTAGCAAAGCAACAGTCCTCCACTACGTCGGCGAGACTTGTCGCTACCTGCTCTCAGCGCCGGCATCTCCCCTCGACAAAGCCCATCACATCCGCGCCGCCTTTGGCAACGGCTTACGCCCTGACGTCTGGGAACCTTTCAAAGAGCGCTTTGGTATTAGAACCATATACGAGATCTATGCCGCTACTGAAGCCCCAGGCGGCATGTGGAATCGTTCTGACAATACTTTCTCCTCCGGCGCAATCGGGCGCAATGGCACTCTCGCCAGTCTCCTCTTCTCTCCAAACCTTTGTGTCGTGCGCACAGACCCTGATGCTGACGGCGCACAGCCACTGCGCAGCAAAGACTCTGGGCTGTGCCAGGTATGCGACTGGAACGAACCGGGGGAGTTGCTGTACAAATTAGACCCCGCGAACATTGAGTTGAAGTTCCAGGGATATTTTGGCAATGACAAAGCAACTAACAGTAAGATAGTGAGGAATGTCAAAAAGCTAGGTGATGCGTATTTCCGATCCGGAGATCTCATGCGTTGGGACCGCGAAGGCAGATGGTGGTTCGTAGACAGAATTGGTGACACATTTCGCTGGAAGTCTGAGAACATCAGCACGGCCGAAGTCGCAGACGCAGTCGGCCGACATGAAGCAGTGGACGAAGCAGCAGTCTACGGCGTCCAAGTCCCGGGGCACGACGGGCGAGCCGGGTGTGCCGCCATAGTGTTCAATACCTCTGCGCTCTCTACATCCGCATTAGCGGAGAACAGCATAGCAGTTAGAAGCGAGGTGCTACGGTCGCTCGCTGCACATGTGACCAAGGAACTCCCATCATTTGCCAGGCCGATCTGGATAAGAGTAACAAGGCAGATGCAGACTACAGGCACAAATAAACAGCAGAAGCATGTTCTGCAGAAGGACGGTATCGATCCACTGGCGGCCGAACAGGCAGGAGATGCATTGTACTGGCTTAGCGAGGGAACGTATGTTCCTTTCAGTATAAAGGAGCTTAAGAGGATAGAGGGCGGTGGTGTGAAACTGTAGAACGGCTATTGAAGAGTGTGACAGGTGTAATGCTATATTTGATATTTGTCAAAGACCATACGGGTTTGTCAACTAGGCTCTAGCCTTCCGTGTCCTCTTCGCCTTCTTCTTCTTCGGCTCTTCGTAGGCTGCGTCGTCATCGCCCTCGTCTCCAGGCTGTTCGTCAAGCGCAGCCAGTGAGATAGGAGCCTTCCTCTTCGTCTTTTGTGCTGACTCTGCTTCGATCTCCTCACCTTCCACCAAACCCTCCTCATCATCATTCTCGCCTTCGTCCACGCCGCCCCGTGCACCTTCTCTCTCCGCCAGCCTTGTCAAAGCAGCACCCAGCCTCTTTCCTGCAGCCGCTTTACCTCTCTTCTTCCCACTCGGCCCACTCCCTGTCGCATCGCCTCTTACCCTCGGCGCAAACGCGCCTGCACCGACTCCGCCTTCAAAGAACCGCGTAATATTAGCCTGTGTACCTTCCTTCTCTCTTCGGTTCATATCCTTGATAACAGGAACAAGCACTTCGTCTGTTCTTTCACTAGACCACCCAATCTGCGCACTCAAGAATGCCCTTAATGCTGCAAGATCAGGCACACCCCACTGAAACGGCATTGGATCGCTGTCAACTTCCGGGTTCAAGTATGCGTCCGCAACCCTTGGATCGGGGAAGCCGGGGGGCAGGAACAGTTTGGTAGCGTGAGATTTGCGGAAGCGCCGCCGGAAAACGTTCGATGCGTCGGCTTCCTTGGGGATCGTGTTGTTCTGCACGCCTGTCCACCATTCTTTAAAGTCTTCGAGTCGCGGGAACTCAGAAATGATCTCGAGTGCGGTGACGGGCCCGATACCTGGGATACCGGTTGTGTAGTCGCTGCCGAGGAGCTGCGCGATGGCGATGAGTTTTTCGCGCGTCAGGCTGAATTCGCTGGTCAGATCAGAGGAGAGGTAGCATTCGACGTATTTGGCGGCGTTGAACATGTTCTTGTACACGCGTGTGCCGCCGAAGAGAAATGTATCTGAGTCATCAGTTACGATCCCATCCACCAGTCCGAGGTGCACGAGTTCGGCACATTGTGCTTCGGCCTCCATGGGTGCAGTGATGTATGGGAGGCCAAAGAGAGCAAGGAGGTGTTGACATTCAGAAACCATAGTTTGAGTCACTTCGTCGGCGTCGCGGCGGTCTTTTTTCTGCTGAGCACGAAGCTGCTTGAGTTCAGTCTCGAAGTCGACTCGGGATGCGCCGTTGTTAATCTCTTGGGCAAAGCGGTTATGTTCTTCCGCCTCCGCTGCCAGCGATGCGAAGAGTTCCTCGTCTTCAGGGTCTGAATACTGATCAGAGTCGTTTCCGGGCAAGTCAAGAGGTGCATCGTCATCGACAGGCCCACCATGAGGAACAACAGGTATTTCGAGGTCCTCGGGGCCCTGAAGGAAGGCGGGAGACGGCTCGCGATGAGGTCTAGGAGCAGCCACGGCGACCCGAATATTCTCAATATTGGATAGCGACTTTGGAGCGTCTGTCGGCTCAGTGTGCATAGGTACGTCTTCAAATTCAGGGGATGGCGACTTCGGAGATCCTGCAGCTGGCGCTGTTACGACGGTCATAGGTACATCTTCGAACTCTGTTGAAGGCGACTTGGGCGAAGGGCCTTCTTGTGTTGCCTCAGTCTGTGCCTTCTGTGTACGGGCATGTCTCTCATCTTCGGGCTCGCTTTCTGACCAGTCGACCGGATTCTCGTCGGATTCGTCCGCGAATGGTATTCTCTTAACAGGCTTGGGATCCTGTGTAGGAGATACCCCTTGATCACGAAGGAGCGTTTTTGGGGGCTCAGCTCGGGCCTTATCCGCCAGATCACCCATCCTGAGCTGGTCCTTCTCGATTGGCTTCTCTGCTTGGCCACTACTGATTGGCATACCCTGTATTTCAATAGCTTCTTCGTCCGAATCCAGGTTCAAAGCAATAACCTGTCTCTCCTTCTGACTCTGGCTGGGATCAGCTTCCAAGTCGATGACTTCTCTCGTTTCATGCTTTCGCAAACGAGGCAGCTGCTGGAACTGAAATTGTTCATCATCTTCCTTTCGGTCCTTCTCCCATTCCCGCTTTTCCTCGTCACGATACTCGTCAAGTTCTTTAGCAATGTCTCGCTCGCCCTTAAACCATGGAGGTAACGGCACAGCTTTCTCCTTCTCTTCAACGTTCTTCTCGAAGCCACCTGCAGTTTCTTGCTCAATCTTCTCCATCTTTTTCTTGCCGAGCAATGAAGTGCCTAGATTGAGCTTCTCGAAAGGCAATGGCCCATCAAATCCATGTGTGTTGATTGAACTACTTTCTGGTTTGGCTGTCGATGTGGGTGCAGGCGCCTTTGAAACCGGAGCAGGCGACCTCCGTGGCTTAGTAGGTCGTTTAGACTGGCGAGATTCATCCAAAGCTGCTTGCAAATCCATGTCATCCCCCTCGCTATCACTACCCTCAAACGGTCCTTTTGGAGTAAGCTTGTTGGCGCGTTGATTCGCTACCCTCCCAATAGCGAGTCCTCTGTATCCCTTAGCAGCTCTGAACGGATTTGTTTCCTGAGCACGTTGCTGTTGGTATTCTTCCAGCGCTGGACGCTCTTCAGGCTCATCTACTGCTTTTGGCTCACTGCTTTGCTGCAACGAGAGGGCGATGGCTTGTTGGAGTTGTTCTTCTTCTGCATCATCACCAGCTGCTTCGAACAGATCTTCTTCGCTGTTGGTTGGCACGTGCTCCCATTGTTCTTCTTCATTTTCCTCAGCTAAAAACAGCGAATCAGAATCTTCTTTGACGGGAGCAGTCCGGCGGGGATGGGTCTGAGCCAATCCTGTTTTTCTTGATTTGTATAAGTTCTGACGACGCTTCCTCAACTCATTCGAGATGAATTCGCGACCTTCGAGAGTCTGACGACTAGGACCGGGTTTTGGCTTAGGTAGCCTATTCAATCCTTCTATAGGAACATCCTCAAATTCATCCTCACTCTCCCAGTCCTCTTCAGCATCTGGAGCACGTGATGGCAGATCAACGTCGATTGGCTTATGCGCTTTGCCCTCATCTTTGTTCGTCACAACGCCGAGCGCCCACCCTCCTTCAACTCCGTCATTCTTGACCAACACGTACTCTCTGTTCTTGTCGCCAGCGATACGATTTGTGCCAAAGCTGGTTTTGTCGTTCATGCCATTCAAGTTCATCAATCTTTGGGTGAGGTCACTGCGCTCACGCACGCGCTCGATCTGAAACCTCGAGAAAGCCATTCGGTCTGGAAACATAGCATCAAGCTGATCCTTGGAATAGCCCATCCTCAACCTGCTCCGCAATCTGGCTGCATTTAGAATATTGTAACGATCTGCAGGTGGCAAGCTTTGGAAGAATATGCCATCGAAATCGATTTTGGAGAAGTCGTAGACATTAATGTCTTCACCTCTATCGAATTGCCTTGCGTAATCCTCGAGTTCCTCAAGCGACATTATGCGAGGGTCGTCAACACCTAGTTCAGACATAGGTACACCCAGATCAGGGAGATGGTATTGGTCCTGTTTCCTAAACTTCCTGTTTTGTGTGCGCTCTTGTTGCGTTTGCAGAATCTCTTCTGCATACACTAGGTTTTCTGGCAACTCTTCCTGGTGCTCTTCTCGCGGATGTTCAATGGCTTCCTTCCTCTTACGCTCCTCCTCCTCAGCAACCTTTTGCATCTGTATCGCCAGGAGCTTCCCTGCAGTTCGGACTGCATCGTCTCGTTTGCCTTCCCGACGCGACTTGCGATGGCTAATGGTCTGTCGCTTGAGTGCCGGTGCGCCACCGTCGAATACGAACACAGGCTTGATACCAATGAAAAGAAGCTTGCAAATGCGGCGGAAGAAACCGATGATGTGACTGTTGCGCAGCGCATTGCCCTCTTTGTCGCGCACAGCTTTGAGGAACTGATAGATCCAGATGGAAGCATCAACGGCGATGCGCCTCTTGTTCAGCGTTTCTATCTTTATGGGGCGTGCACAGGGCTGCAGAACAGTCCAGAGGCCGGTGACACCCATCGTGGCGCTGGAGGGCGATTTCCATTGTGTTGTGTGAGTTGAGCAGCCAGGAGTGACGAGTGAGCGCGTCCATGACGCAATTACAAATCATCCGAACGCGAGTGCACATGACCGGTCCTTCATCGAAGCCCCTCCACACGCCGCAATCCTTGACATGCGTGCGCATACTATCTAGACCATTATGGCTATAGTGCATTTTTTTCAAAACTAATTATTAGTTCTCTTTGCACAATCCGAGTATTGCAGTTTGAAATATCTTCCCGTACGTTACCAAAAATTCCTAACAGTAACTCTCAAAGCACGAGGGCCTTATGCTGGCCTCTAGGCGAACTCTGAATAGGGATTGATATTATTTCATCACGTTTGTACCTTATACTCACAGCACTCCTGATCCGGCAAAGTCTCAGTAAGTGCCAAATAGGCTTGATTAGGCCGTATGTGGTGAGCGGTGTACTCTCAGCCTGAAAAGCAGGCAAACGAGGCAACCCTCCAGCTCGTCATAACTTCTGTACCGAATGATAAGGTGTGCCCCAATAAGGCAAGCTACATGCTCGATAGAACTTATGCTACAAGTAGGTTACACGACAGCAAGTCTGGCACTAGAGATGCTTGGTGTCAGCCAAGACAAATACGTGCATCATACAAAAAATATTCGATATCAAACTGCATGGCTGAGGAGAATGTGCTAGCTCTTCTTCGCTAAGATCTTAAGAGGAGGCGACCTGCTTGCTGAGATGAAGCCTCTTGCAGTTGTCTACGCCTGTCTGAGGCCGAAGCCAACAGACAAAAGATGTTTAAACAGCCAATGAGTCAAGTCTTAAGAATTTTCTCTTTTAGTATCGTATTTCCTCTTACCACTTGGTAATACAGATTATATCGGACATTATGAATGGCCACCCATGAGTGTTGTCCTAAGACAATGCATGCAGAATAACCGAAGCTTCGCATGATTGCTGTGCTTACCTTGTATATGGTCGTGGTGGCTTCAGACGAGCGAATCATGTGCCATGATACAAGAAATAAGGAGCACTTCTAAGAGCCTACGTGGCTTGACCAGGCTATCGTCAGGTTGGATACTGTAGAGCGCATGTGTACTAACAATATGTATAAGACCTTCCTCTGTGTGATCAAACGACCAGCTTGATGAACTCCAGGTCCACTGAACATACTGCGTATTACCATAAGAGTCGTCCTCTTCTACAGCGATCAAGATGGGCAAAGTCAAATCTGCTAAGCCCCAACACTGTATATCATTGCAGGTCCCCTACACCTCGATACCAACCAGTAACGCCCAAACCAACTCTGCATTATCTAGCCATGATAGGACTTATACGAAAACAATTGCTTTGAATGGTACGCCTCCGAACGCTCCACTCCATCACCGCCAATGTTTACGTTCCCTAGGCTCTTTCGACGTACCAATGGTCTTGGGTGAAAGGACTCGTCGCTCGAGTTCGATGGAGGTGCATCTTGACTCGAACCCTGAGAATGAAGTCGGTGGAAAATGAGAGATACCCATACGGCCGATAAATATGTCGCGTCAAATACGGACAGCGTGCACCCATTTAGTAGCCTCAAAACCACTGCCTCCCTTCCATCTTCGTCCACCACCTCCCCTTCTCCCCTTCTTCCCTCGGCCCCACAAACTCTAGCACAGCATCATCTGCCCCAATCCTGATGTCCAGGTCAAATATGTCGCTCGCAGCTCTTCCCGGCTCCCTTGCACCTAGACAAAAACTTGCCCTAACTCTCACACCGCCCGGTCGTGCCTTCGCAACAGGGCTCAAAAATGGCCCAATGTCACTCGCAACCCGATACGCAAGCGCAGAAGGTGTGAATCGCGTCTTGAGCGCTACAGCCCATCGATTGAATTGTGGCCGCGGAGCAACCGGATTTGGAGCCGGCATCATAGCACCATCGACAGGATGCTCACGCTCAGGACTTCGTGGAGGGGTAACAACAACCAGCGCAGTGCTTGACGGCGAGCGAGTGTCTAACCAGCTTTGTATAATCTCCACATCCCTATACGCGCCTTCAAAGAAAGTCAATAGCCAGAAGCTCACAATGATTTGGCGGAGGTTGTGGTACTGCAACAATGGGGCTAATAGTGGTGTAGTGTCTGGAGTCAGGTATGAGAGAATTGGGCAGCCGTTGTAGCCGCATATCTTGAGCTCTTGGACTGTGTCTACGTGGTGCAATGCGAGGGTGTGAAGTAATGGTGCTTCGTCCACCCAGCCGTATCGGGGGTCAAAGACGAAGTTTTCGGGGACGCAATGGCGGCGTTTGTAGGCTTGTAACATGCTTTCACTGTCTTCTTCTTCTAGGTCATAGCCGAAGTCTCCATGCCCCGCGTCTAATAATCTAAGGCGTGCGCCTTGATGACCCCATGTGTTGCCTACGGGGAAGGAAACGCCTATGAAAACGATCTTCTCCAATGGACAATAGTGCAATGCGCGGAGGATCTCACGCTTCTCGTCCCTAGGGATGCCGCCTTCGAGTTTGATATGCTTGATCTTTCGCATATGAGGAACAAATTCTGCAATAAATCTTCTGCGCCGTATGCGCTGCTGGGTGGCCTCAATGGTACTGTTACTATCTGTCATAGGCTCTCCGTTACCTGCGTAGTAAGTGTCAAGACGAAGATCGGTCAGAACCATTGCCAGATGTGCAATCAGTTTCCGGCATCTGCTTTGAGTCTCGACCGAGGGCCTGGTGTGATGGTAAAATTTGTCAATCGGCCAGGCAAGACACTTGATTTTAGGGTGCGTCTCTAGGAATGTCAAAAATGTGTTCTCCAGAAGAAACACATCATCGGGCAGCTTGGTTAGCGGCAACACAGCGTTGCGTATCTGGAAAGCGACCAAATTTGGGAAGTTCATCCTGGAGAGGGAAGTCAGGAATTCACTAGAGTCATCATAAGCGTCGTTTTGATCTCGTTGGCGCCAGAGTATCCAGTCCAGATCAAGCCTGGTCAACGTCGACTGCGAAAATTGGAATAACCATTGCATTGGTCGCATAGTTGGAGAAGACTCTCTTGGGTCAATGTCGATGAGGTGGTCGTCGATGAAGCCCGCTATCTCTGGGAGTCCTGCCCACATAGCATTATCGAAGGCTCGGCCTTTCATGGCCAGCTCTTCTGGTGTAGGCAGTACAAGCTGATCTGGTAGTTCGGTCCGCGAGAACTCTACAGTCGTACCAGACCAAGCTCCAGCCCCATTGTGCATCTGGTAGTGATAGCCCCCACGAGCAAGCTTGTAATCTAGGTATGCCATGTCATGTCTGCTCCCAGTAGTCCATGCTTCTGCTCTGAGACGGCGCAATCGGATGGATTCCAATCCAGTAGTGAAGGCAGGGTCGAGGAAGTAGACATTCCTGATATCAAAGGCACAGCTTTCTAGCCACAGCTTCCGAAGTGGAACCTCCCGTGGCCGTTCATGGTTCAGAAAGCCGGAGATAAGAGCCGTTGTTAGATGCCAATGTCCGTATACGATCCGCAGAGTATGCACATTGGTCAGGTTGCGAATAGCTAGCCTGAGCAGCTTGTGAAGCCTTATATCTGCAGACATGTTGTCGGCATCGAAATACATGCGTGGTAGCTCACTGAATATATTGGGAGTCGGCAGGTGGCAGCGATGTGTGAGCGTTTGAACCTTGGAGGCTAGAGTGGGATTCGTAGCTAGAATGTACAGCTTTTCGATAATTGGGGTGTCATCGTGTTCGTCAGATTCGCTGCATCCTTGATTGTCCCATAGTGTATCGTGCGGGTGCAGTGTCCGCTTATCCACCAAGCATACATTCTGCCAAAGGAGGTCGGTTGCATGGCGGTGTAGAGTGCGAGAGCTGAGGGCAGAACTTTTGAGATCTGCAGTGGAAATATGAGCAATTATGAGCTGCAGTAACTCTTCAGGGAGGTTCTCGAGCTTGTGTATGTAGTTAGTGTCTACATTGATAGACAAGTGGGCGCAACTGCGCACGACAGTAAAGGACACATACTAAACTGCCTGCCACACACGACGAACCTGCGCCGCGCCTAATGAGTGTGGTCATGATGTTGCGGTTTCACGAGTAGAAATATGCATGTTGAAGTATAAAAATGGTAAGAAAAAAGCGTGTGAGTGCTGAGCATTAACTGAAGCTTGGTTTGATGTCATTGGCAGGCGGTGTAGACCCCTCATGCAGCACAAGTCATCCCCACAACTTCACCAATACCTAAAGAACAACGTCCTTGATCTGCCCAAGATGTCTGTCCATTACCATTCGTGTTGTGAATGCATTGCACGCAACACTATTGTAATCCTCCCCTCAGGCAGCTTTCTTCAGCTCAAACATGTGCACACATGATAGTTTCATACAACCCCACCCCTCATTTCGCTGGCTCGCTCTTGACTGTTCGATCCCTCAGCATCCTATACATTCCAATACTAGGCTGCACGTCTTTGAATCCATATTGAGGATACAGCTTCTGTGCTGCTGGCTCTGCGACCAAAGTGACATATGCTTGAGGCGCGTTCGCATCCACGTAATCAACAAGTGCCTTCATGATCCGTTTCCCTAGTCCACGCCGTTGGTGGTCTGGGTGCACAGCAACATCGCAGAGCATAAGGAACAGCGACTTGTCGCCCAACAAACGACCCATTGCAACTGGTTTCTGATCTTGACTGGGCGTTGACTCATCCAGCATATCCTTCGTTTCGTAGGCCAGAATGCCGACGAAAGAGTTTTCCAGTGCCTTCGGTACGGCTTCAAGTGGAGGGGGCGTCATGCCAGCAAGCTTTCGCAGGTCATGATACACTTGGGGCGTTGGGAGCCCTTCAACTATGGTGTAATCGGTTGCTGATGTCATTTTGAAAGAACAAGAGAGGTGTTGTGGAAATAAGGAGGGTGCAGCTGGTGACTTAATGTGGTGCTGTGTTACCTCAACGCTCACGATGCAGCATCAGGCGCCAGCCTCAGACTACATGTAGAGTCATCTTACGCATTCGGAACATTTCGCGGGGCCCACAACTTCCATCCAGAGCACTATTCCGTGTTACGGCCGGAGTTGATGAGTCGTTGCAGCATTCGGAATATCTCACGGGGCCCACAACTCCCATCCAGGGCACTATTCCGTGCCACGGCCGAAGTTGATGAGTCGTTGCAGCATTTTATACACATTGCACAACGCGTTGACGACCATGAAGACTGATGCCCGAATTATATCCGCCGTTCGATCTAGATATGCCAGCTACTGGTATAGATATCTTCAACAAGACGCTCTTCAATTCCTCTTAATCAACTTCCCTTAATTGTTATGCTGCACGTGTGACCGACGTATCACAAGCAACTTGGCTCGCAAGTGACCTATGTCTCAGCAGCCTGATCGCAACACCATGCCACTACCAAACTGTATAGGAGCAGGGACCAAGCAATGCAAGCCATAATGCTGGCCGCTACCCACGTTACTTACCTCCAGTTCCCAGTACACATTGATGTGTGCTGCCCAAGACTGCAAGGCCTCTACTTCTGGAAACGTTTACGGGACTACGAAAAAGGAAGCATTATCTCGCGTGGAGGATCAGAAAGCTGTTGATACTCTGACAGCCAAATCACTGATGCTATGGCACCCACCAAGGATCATTGTTGGTACAAGCCTGGTCTCCTTGTGCTGCTGGCGATAGTCACTGCACCTTATCGACGGACCTTCAAGCTATACACATGGCAGCCGTTGAAAGAGATGGATGCTGCACGAGGTGACAAAAGTATACTTGTGCCTCTGGTACGACAGTGGAAAGCAGAAAAGTACGAAGAGCTGCGATCTGTACAAGTCTCTGTGAGTCAGGTAATGATCTGTAAAACCACCACTGACTATCGAAGGCCAGCTTCTGCGCGGGTGCTGCAATAGCGGGTATGCCTTGGTCGAAAGCGTCCGATGCTCTCTGGATCGCGAACGCACTGTTCGTTACCTCTCTCCTGTGCGCTATCTGGGCCATCATCTCGACTGTTCAGACAAAATCTATCCTAGACGACCTCCCTGCGAAAGAGGATCTCAATGCTAGCCTCACAGACGCCGAAGTCATGCGCATACAGCGCACGATCTTACGATATGAGCATACTCCGGCCTTTCAACACTGGATCATGCTATTCATCTGGCAGTTCCCTTCCATGACGATGGCTTACTCGTGGGTCACGTTCCTGGCGGCTCTTACTGTGCACGTCTGTGACCCTTTCATTCGGCGTTCGCCATGGTCAGACAAGAACAAAGTACGCACTAAAGCCGCTGCTCTTCACAGGAGACACTAACGAATAGCAGACAGCCATAGTCTATCTTGTGATCGGGCTTCTTGGACTGACAACCTACGTTTTCACTGCCGTATTTGTGTACATGAGCGAGAGAAACCTTGCACACCGCGTTGCAAGCTCGACTGAGGATGATGATCTGAAGGCTGGTGCCTGTATTCACGCACCTGTGTCTACCCGTATGCCTCCAAGCACTGCCATGACACCCGACGGCAGTAGAAGCAACGTATCATGCGAGCAAACTTGCAAGGGTGGCTTTGCGGAAATTGACCTCGAACGTCACATGGGGCGCGAGAGGATACAAAGCACAGGGTGCCCAGAACTGCAAAGGAGGAAGAATAAGAAGAACAAGAAGACCAGGCTGATTTTATTCAATTAACGGGCTGAGGTTCAGGAGAAACGATGAGACAACGCACAGACTGAAAATACATAGGAAAGAATGCGCTTTCCAGATACATAGCTTTGTTCTCGGTCACCCCAGGAGCATACATTACCATGAAATTAGCAACACTAGCTTGGTATACAATGAAATGGGCTTTTGTGATTTGATCATCAACCACGACCTCTCTGTCGCTAATTCAGATCCGCAGCTGAACACAGTCTAATACAGATCTGTAGAACATGATTCCAGAAATAGCAGGTAACAAAGCGATGTGTGCCCTGGAGGTGCAGTGCACGCTGACTTGCAGAATGCGCAAGCGACTCACGAGACCCGCATTAAAGAAGCCTGTTCGGACAGCGAAGGGGGCGTCATATTACTTGCGACGCGTGGAAATGTTTCTTTGAGCCAGATCGCCACGAAAACGTCGAAGTTGGTCAGGCAGTGCAAAAGGATTGAATAAACTCTTCACCCGAAAGTGGGAAGAAGAGGCAGCCGAGCGGAAAAGGCAAAATGACATCCTACAACAAATGCCGCCCGAGCGGTTCCTAGGCACAAGAACTATCCGATCGTGCTGAGCATCTTTCCAATATCCTATGGGATTGCCATAAACATGCCCTTCCCTAGACATTCCAGTACGCCTGCCTATCGACGCCCATCCAGCCGGCCGGCCGAGAAACAGTTCGCTAAAAGTTCGCAAGATGACATAGGAAATGAGAAGCAGACGGGTCATTCTGACGCAAAATCGTTCGTTGCAAAGGAAGTATTGCAACGAAGGGAGAGGAACGGTGGAAATCAAACATTAGCAAGCAGAGATCTGTTTGGATTAGTCGGGATATTGGCAGAAGGTTCAGTTGGACTTACTCGTCTCCTCCGCCCTCGACTGCCACCTTCTGGGCGCTGTGCCAGAACGTCACGGAGTTGTGGGTCGTCCTTGTCTTTGTCGACATGATGGACACGGACGTGCCTGATCGTACCTATTAGACCTACTTTGACAGAGCTATTTGTGTTCTTGGTTGTGCATACCGTTGCAGGTTATCTGGTCTTGGGTACTTGTGCTCTCGATCTGGACAGAATGGGCACACATAACCCGGTGACTGATGAACGAGGCCATGCCTGATCATCTCATTCTTACGCTTAAAACCTTTGCCCCCTTCGCTTCGAGGGCAGCCCTTGACAGGGCAGTAGTGCGGTCGCATTTGCGAGTGGACGTTGGCATGCGAGCTATGTAATGATTAGTAAGTCTTAGGCTGTTCATTGGGGGGGCAGCTTACTTGAGAAGGTACTGCGTCTGGAATGGTGCAGCATTGCAGCCCGGCTGGTCACATCTGTAGCTTCCAGTGATAGTCTGGGGGACATTCGAGATGCCGGATCCGACAGGTGGTGGCAGATGTCTTGATGCCAGTGCACCATCAATACTGAGGACCCGTTGCCGACCTTCTATGGGTGTTTGAAACATTTCAGAACTATGGCCGACCGGACTGTTGTAGCTCTCCACCGATATTGAGGCTGAACGAGGATATGTTCCATCTGCTACTTGCGATGGCCTCCTGGTTCCACCGGGGCCGAAGAGGGTAAGGTGTTCTTTCGATCGGAGGAAAACATCTCCTCCACGCGATACGTCACTGCCGGCACTAACTGGCGATGCAGGTGAGGGTGAGCTAATGGAAAGTGATCGAATGATGGCAGATGGTGACTGTCCAGCCGAGGATATCGACTGACGATGAGCGAAGATGTTGGGCGTATCAGACTCGTTGGCTGCAGAGCGGACGATGTCGTCAAACTGTGCAATAGATGGCAGTTGCTGGCTTGGCGAAGCTGCTTGCTCTGGTGGCGGTTGGAGGGTCTGCAATGGCTGTAGCTTCTCGCCTGGCTGGCCCCTTGATGGCGAGATGGTCAGTCCACGGAGATGAGGAGAGATAGCCGACAAGTCCGAAAGGTGATCACTGTTAGTTGTCGATGGATTTGATGAGGCAGGCATCCATGAAGAGCCATTGGCGCTGGCGCTTGTGTTGGACGTTACGCTGTGCAAGGCTGACCCCGTGGAAGAAGCATGCGATGCTCGCCTCTGGTCAGCAAGTGCACTGGCATCAAAGCTCGCTTCTGCGAGAGAGTCCCCGCGTTTCTCTTTCAGAAATGGAGTGACAAAGTCCTTGGCCTGGTTCACACCATGCTGCGTAATCGTTCGCAGGTCTGCGACCGTGGTCGTCTGGCCATTTGGTAGATCTGCCATCTCTTCGTCTGACGACTCTGATTCGGAGCCGGAGTTCAAGGCTTCCTGACTGACTGCTTGTGCAATATCAGGACGATTTGGAGCCATTTCTCGGATGAGCACCCAGTCACCTTGCGTAGGTCGATGCTTTCGCGGTTTAGACTTTTTGCGATTTCGGGAGGTGGGGGAACTAACGAAGATTTGGGTGACAACTGGCGGTGGCTCTTCTTCAGGTTTTGCGTTAACTATTACTGCTTGGAGACCGGGAGACCGTGAACCGAAGGCGTCTTCCTCCGAGTAGTAGTCTCCAGGCATTGGCAGGTGCGGCCGAACTTGTGACTATCAGGGTCTAGCCTCGATCACAGTAAAAATAAGGAAGCTGCAGTGCTAGGTAATTGGCGGTGTCTAGCCCAGGCACACCTCTTCATATGCCCCCAGAAACAACCCTAGGCTGCGGTGGAGATACCAGACGTGACAACGAGACCAGTGATTGATGGGCTTCTGAAAGACGGTCAGCATGACCGAATGTCGCATTCTCTGGTGGACAACGGCCAGAGTCTCAGGCGCTGGACAGAGTAGAAAGTGCTCGGGAAAATTCCGACGTGGTCAGAAGAAGAAAACGAAGGATGTAGGCTCATCAAGTGCCGACGAAAGCGTCCAAGCCTGCCGCTCGTGACGGGAGCTGCCCATGCAGCAGCCTAGGCGGGCAAGGATATAGGAAAACAGAGCGTTACAACGTCTCGTGTGTTGAGGCGGCTCCCAAAAAAGAGCGGAGAAAATGACAACATAAGATTTGAGTTGTGGAGAAAGTGCGTGGAGAAACTTGGAAGTGGACTCAGAGCCGCGGATAAGAGGCGGCTCTGCACGGTGGAAACGTACCCGAGTGCCAGTGCGACGACTACTTTTCAGCCTCAAGGCGGTGGAGAAAGCTTGCCGATCAACCCTCATCCACGGCGCTGGAAGGTAGTGACGCTGGCTTTTCGTTCGATCGTGAATTGTGAGGCTGTGTGTTACTTGAAGTGCGGGAGCTGTTTACCCTCTGACCGTTTGAGACGAAAGGAGCTTCCCGGGCTGGTGCGGTGAGAGGCTGAAGCGGGGGACTGGTCGCCAGAAGTCTTTGCCAGGAGTCTTTCCGGAGGAGAGAATCCAGTACGTAACGCTGCGGCTCTGCGAACGCACTCAGTGTGGAGAAGAGAAGTGAGGGTAATGTGTGGTCGCCATTTTGGAGGACCGAAAGAGCTCCCCTCTACACGAGCTCCGTGTCCGTCTCCTGGGGGCGCAGCCTGACATGCCGCTGCGGCTGACAATCCAATTATGAGGCTCTCTTGAGAGGGGAACGACCTGGAACGCAGGGTCAGAACGAAAGTGGTAGCCCGTGCACACATCCCCCGCAACAGCAGACTCCATAATTGCTCCATGTGGGGTCGTCGTGGAAAAAACGGGCCCTGCGAGCTTTTCTCGGTACCATAGTGCAATGACGGAGATGACCTCGGTATGCATCGTGTTTGGGTGAATATCCAGCCGCTGCCGAAATTGGTCGCTCGGTCGTTTATAGTAATTTATCCGCTTGCAATCATGTGCTGATGCTTGATGTTTGGATCGGGCCGTCAAGCGTACGGCAGCCAGATCACCTGAACAAAGGACGCTGGGTCTCATGCAAAATGTCAAATAACGTACCAATGTCCTCTTTTGTATATGCTTGATGCTGCTGGCTACACTGCGTGTGTGAAATACAGTCGTACCTCCTTTCACGTGCACATGGACCGCTGCACACCTCACCGCCTCGCCCACCACGACGTTGGGCTATCGTACAGTCTTCACTGTGTATGCTTCCGTCTATCGCTGTCCAGAAGATGCTTCCAACTTCGTTGCTTTGATGTACGAGACCTCCACGCTCGCTGGCGCGTGCCCTTTGACCCCTACGTGTTATCGTCGAATAGACGTGGAAAACGTCGTGCTGAATGAAGAACCAATGCCAAAAAAAAAGTACGAGACACGCCGCTGAAGCGACGCTGCGCCGCGCCGAATGAGATATCCCACACAAAGAACCAACTGATTTCATCTCACGTTTCGTGAGACTGATCAGCCGTACACACTCATACTCTGTACTTTTATGCTTGCTTGCCACCGAAGCCCGGGATGCCACGGAAAGTCTGCCCTGCGGGCAGTCTTGGGCGACCGAAGTTTTCGTCGAGGTCAAGAATGACCTTTAGAGCGTTACGGCTTCGCAGGTAGGGCAGAGGGGCCGTAGCTTCCTCGAGACCGACTGAAGGCTCAAGGCTTGCCTCGGTGTCAGCGCTGCCAGGCATGGGGAAGGCTGTGGATGCGTCAGTACGTTCTTGGGCGTCTGGAATAATGCGCGGTCACTTACTTCGCTGTAACACTTCGTAACCTGCCAATGTGAAACCGAATTGAGGCGATGATCGCATGATACGTGCCGGTCCACCCTTGAAGAAAGCTTTCAACCCTTCTTGCTGCCAGACCTTTCTTGCGCAGTCACGAAGACCGTTGTAAGTAGCCTCGCCCTTTCGCGCCTCCACTTGCAGACGTGTCTTGATGACATCGCACGGTGTTGTAAGGTATGCTGCAGGCATGCCAGCAATGGCACCGGCAGTTAACATCTGCACAACGCCCAGCTTCTTCTGCGCGCTCTCACCGAAGAAATCCTTCTTCAGATGGCTGTAAGCTGGGAAGTAGATGGCGGAAAAGGGAACTAAGTATGTCAACAGTGTTCATACAAAACTCTTAGCGTACTTACCGTCACGCAGAAGACAGGCACTGGCTCCCTTGTACAGACCAATGAGACCCAGGTTCCTAACAATCCACATAGCAGATCGTTTGGGGACACCCTCAACATTCTTCGCGAGTTCACCCTGGATTTGTAGACGGATCTTGACAATCTCAAGAGGGTTTGTAAAGACCTGCACCAGACATGTTAGCATGCATATTTGGTCATTTTATTAGAGGAGGACCTACCACTTGACAACCACCAGCCATGCCACCAGCCAGGATCTCTGCAGGCAACTTGATGGAACCGGTGTCTTTATCGGTAAGCTTTCCTCGCACCAAGTCGTTCACTGTCAACTTGATAGCCTTCTCTGGGGCTACACCAACAAGCTGTGGAAGCACACCAGAGTACAAGCCCCTGAAGCCCTCGTTCTTGATGACCTTTTGAGCGCAGTCAATCGAGTTCTTGTACAGAACATTTCCAACGCCTGTGCTCCTCTGGTTCTGCATCCTTGTCTTGACCAAATCGATGGGGTACACCATGAAAGCACCAAAGGCTCCTGCGAGCGATCCGAGCGCAAAGTGGTGGACGGATTCAAGGAGGTCGTGCCATATTGACTTTGTATTGGCAAAGACCTTTTGGCCGACATCAGCAATTGCGGAGGCTCCAAGAGAGGAAGCGGTGTGCCATGAAGGATCAAGCACACGAGCGAAGTCCTTCAAGCTAAGTCTCCCAGACGGGTCGTCCAACCCAGCGAAGTGGAAGAGGATGTCTGCCTCCATGGGAGTGTACAGGTTGAACCTGCTTATCCTGGCGGCCTCGTTCAAAAAATCAGTGCGGGTGATCTTGCCATCACTGCTCTTCTGGGTTGCGTTGCGAACAATCAGCTCGACCATGTCCATTTGCTGGATCATGTTTTGAAAAGCGCGCACGTTGGCGTAAGAAATCTTGCTTCCGGCAGAGATGTTGCAAAGAGTTGTGAGGTTTTCAAGAAGGTAGTCCGAGAGCTTGTGACTTGCTGTCTCACGAATGATGCGCTGGAAGTCTGTAGGCTCGATGTAGCCGTCCTTGTTGCTGTCGAAGTGCAAAAAGGCTTGTCGCACACGCTCACCCTGCAATCCACGCAACATCTGTGCAAACTGGGGATATGTCATGGCATGTCTGTTCTTCTTAGAACCAATGTACAGTGTTGCCCACTCAGCTTCCCAGTTGAAGGGCAAGCTGTCCTCTGTCTTGTGTGCCTTCCATGTCTCGTAAAATTCGTCAAAGTTGATGTAGCCGGTTCCCTTCTTGTCGAAGAAGCGGAAAATGACCTCGTACTCGGCGTCCGGTTTCGCCAGCAAGTTCTGGAACACACCCCAGTCATGGATGTTGACCTTGCCTTTCTTTTCGCGGTCTGCGACCTGAAATAGGATGCCATATTGGTAGCGCTTGATTTTGTGCTAATGACAGGCGCGTCGTTAGCCTGGCCCTGTTTTCGACCATAACAATTTGTAGACACGATGGCTTACATAGTCTTCGCTCTCAGGCGCAACAGCATCGATGAAAGAATCCTCATCGAGGTAATATTCGCCTGAAGACTCATCCTTTCGAGCGTGCTTCATGAAAGCAGCGCGCGTGAGCTGCGACAGCTGGGGTTCATCAGTGGTGCCCAGCAGCACCTCGCCCACTTGCTCCGAGAGGGCAGCCATGGTGAGTGAAGGAAGAGCTGCACCGCGTCAATAGCGTGCAATTGGCTTCGGTGGTAGTCGTGGACGAAGGTGTAGGAATGACAAGAGGAAAGGAAGAGCGGAAGAAGTGAGTCGGCCAACACGCCGTCCTGGATGGAGCTCACAGCGAGCTCGGAGCTAAGCACAGCACAGAGGATTTTATTCAAGGCTTTAGCTCGGTGGATGGCGGAAACGTGGGGAAGGCGCGAGCGGAGAAGAGCAACACCGTGCGGTGACTGTCATTTCATGTTCTCTCTATGGAAGGCTATCTAAGTATTTCTTGCTTGGTGCATTGCTTCTTCACTGCAACTTTCTACGTGAAGGAGTGCTCAGGGTTATTTGTTATTCAGGGCGACACGCAGCGGCCTTCACCGCCTGCCCACGGTGCTCCATCAAATGATCGGAAACGATCCCGTTCATGGCAGAACCAAAATTGAGTATGATCCACTCAAGCATGTTGAGCCATAAGATCCGGGGTGTCGACTCGATCGAAAGCTTGCGTGCTTCAGATGCCAGCGTCCATGAGGCTCTGTGATTATCCAGTGAATCGGGCTAAAGAAAGTTTGAGCTGTCAAGCTTTAGCGCTGCCGCTCACCCAGGAACAGGGAAGCTTTCCACTGGTACCTGATGCATAATACAGCTGTCACTATCAAAGAGGGCTTAAGATCTTGTGCATCTCGAGTCTTCGCAACCCTCATCGTGGTGTCTTGCGGGAGAACAGCAATTGTCAAGATCAGATGACACACCGACTGGGGGCCAGCTTGAGGCTGTTGCCAGTCGAGTGTGGCTCGCCTCGAGCCTGCAAGCGCGATCGGAGCATGCAGCGGGAATAATTGCCTAAAATAGACGGACTGTACAATTACTGGAAATGGATACATATCGAGGCGGACCCATTTTCGACCCTTGCCAGTCTAAGTAGTAGATGTAGTATGATACAACGCTATGTAATGGATTTCAAGGGCAATTAGACAACCAGCCTGCCAGGCTCGGTCTCCAGAACAGCCTTAACACGCTCAAGGAAGACGCGCCCTCTCTTCTCGTCACCCTTGGGGACACTGACGCTAAACACGTTCAGGGGTCCGAGAACCCTTTCCGGTCCACCAAGTGCCTTCGCTCCACGAGCTACTGTCTTCTTTCCTGCAAGAATCTCAAGAACATCGGGCTTCTTGAAGCTAGATGATCGCGTGCCTACAGCAGTGGGGGGTAGCGAAGTCACCTGAGGTACAAAGTGACCACGCGAAAGGTTCTTTCCTGCAACCTTGTCCAAGCCAAGAACAGCGTTAAACAACTCATCAGCAGTAGGCTTTGCAGTCTTGGATCGTGGCAGACCCTCGTTTGCGAGCTCCGTAGCACGAGCAATAAATGTACTCAAAGGAAGGAATACACCAATTGAGTCCTTGACACGCTTCTGGCACTCTGTAACAGCGGCAAGGGAGATGGGAAGGGCAATCTCGACAGGCAGGTCCGCAACCTCAGGAACTTCGACCGCTGCAGCGGGTTTCTTGGCTGGTGTCTCCTTCTTGGGCATGACCTTGATATTAGACAGATCGAGGTGAGAAAGCTTCTTAAAACGGTCTGCTAACTCTGAGGGGTAAGATCCCTGGATTTTGCCAACATACGCCAGGACATCTCCCTTCAGCAACCTTCCACCTGGTCCAGATGCTGGAATTTTGTCTGCATCTGCCTTGGATAGCCCATTAGTCTTCAGCAAATGCTCGACAGAGGGATAGAGTGGGTATGTCTGCTTCGTGGCTTTGCTGCTGGAGGCTTTCTTCTCAGACTTTTGCGGTGGTGCTGAGGTTCGCTCCTCCTTTGGTACTGGCTCAGACTCTTTCTTGGGCTGCTCCTTGGGTGCAGCTGCCTTGTTCGGCGCAGCATCCTCCTCAGGGATCTCTAGTGAGCTAAGGTCATCGCCAGGCTCTGCAGTGACGGCGATCCTGGTGCCAACCTGGACTTGCTTGGAATTGTCGCCTTGAATGATCTTTGCGAGAATACCGTCGTCTTGCGCTTCAACATCCATCTGAGCCTTGTCGGTTTCGATTTCGAGGAGGACATCGCCAGCGGAGAAAGAATCGCCTGGCTAGGTCAGCACTATTACTGCCTGCAGTTCAAATGCATTGCGAAAAACATGTCTCATATATCATTGTTCGAGTGCACTTCATGCAATGCTTCCGTATTCAAAGCGTATATTGTGATAATGGGTCGATCGTACCTTCTTTGATCTTCCAGGTCGCAATGTTGCCCTCAGTCATGGTCGGAGAAAGTGCAGGCATATTGAAGTTTTGAGCAGCGAGAGAAGGCTGTCCAGCGTGAAGTGCTATATCAATTCCATCAGCGACAGTTCCATGTCCGATCGGTGAAATGCTCACTTCTCCTCGCGCCATGGCTGCGCAACTGCTGCGATGCAGCGCGTGCCGACACCCTACATGCCGCGACGAGAGAAGCCATAAGAAACCAATTGGCAGGAGGTAGGATTCGACGGCTGAAGTTGGCGGGGTGTGAGAGAGTGGATAGTCAAGGTGTTGAATGTTGGGACCAGCGCAAAGCTTCGGAGGGTCAGTGCGCTCCGGTGTCTTGACATTTCTAGGATCAGACTACGAGCACGCCTCTGCTGATTGTCTGCAACAACGTTTAGTATTACACGTAGGCTTTCTTAATTATAACCATCGCTGCATGTTGGAGCTGACAAAACTGTAGAATGTCCGCACCTTCACGAGGCTTTGCCGCCTTTAAGCAGCAATCCTCTCTATGCCTACCCTCGTCCCTCCGTGCCGCCTTATTTGGAAACCGAGAGCAGGCCTTCCAACCAAAGATAATCCGCAATGCTCGCGATTTCTCCTCCTCAATCTTTCGCAGATATCAGTATCCAAAGCCTACCCTGAGCAAGCCATCCACATTTGTCAGCAGTGATCCAGTTCTGCGGCAAGTAGTTCAAACGCGACAGCCTGTTGTCCTCTACGAAGCACCAAAGAGCAAGTGGTATTACTGGAAAGTCTACGGGCTTGCAGCAATATGGATTGGAACAGGAGCATACTCGATCAAGTTTCAGGAAGATGTGAAAGATATACCAGACCTGGCCTTCTTCGTACGGCCGACGTATGTTGTAGTTGGATTGAGCTTCATCGCGATCGGCTGTTACATCTGTAGTGCGCCTACAAACCGCATGCGCTCGCTTGAATTAGTGCCCAGCATGATGGGTGGTCCTTTACAGTTGCGCATGGCGGTCAGGCCAGCGCCATGGGCGAAGGAGCGCATCATCTACTCAAATCTCGGAGGTGCAACAATAAGCGAAAAATGCCAGCCCATGGTAATGGAACTGCAGGAAGCTGAAAGAGCGAAACGGCAGAGCGTATGGCAGGACTTGGAAGACATGAATATTGTGTCTAAAGTTTGGGAAGGCTCGGCGCGCTGGGTGCATCAGAAGTGGACCAACTTCTTCCTGAAGTTCAAATTCGCTGTTTTGAGATTTGGCATTGCGAAAGTTGAGGTGCAAGGGGAGAAGTGGAAAATTGACTGCTCAGGGTATTTGCTGGAGAACGGCAAAGGTATGGTATCCCCTTCAGACATATGTTTTGTAAAGAGCAAGACTGACATCGTCCAGCTGTCGACCGCATCCTACCGGAGGAGTAAGACTGTGTTTATAATGAAAATGAAAACGACACAACAATTGTACGCTGAGCACTCGTCTGTACCGCAGCAGGCTGCGATGCGATACAATATATCATCTATGTGTACAAAGTGTTTGTAGGATACCTTAAGAATCATATACCCATACGAATTCCTGTGTAAGTACAGCAATACTGTATACCAATGAATGACATCTTCTGCCATCTCTCTGTCCAGGTTTTGTGATTTGCACAACTTATTGCACTGCACTCAGTCATGCAATTCGCTATTGGACGGAGAAATCAGTATTACGAACCTATGTAAGCATGCTCTCTCCAGACCGATCTCAACCCCTGTGTCGTCCAAGTACTAGTCATATTAATCTGGGTGTTCATTTAAAACGAAGTTTAATGAGGGTTGCTCGAGTCCACAACTGGAACTCAACACCAAAGCATTGCTTAGTCATACACCACAAAATATATACACCAACTTCAAAACCCCCCTTGTACAACTCGAGCAAGTATTGAAAAATGTAATTCTAGGACGAATACTGTGAGGAATAGATACGCTGACGTTCAGCAGTCAGCATACTACCAAACCGGTGACTATGACACCACCAAATTGCCATGTCACAAAAGGACTAAAGCATGACAGAGATGCACCAAGCTCAAAACGATGACTTTGGGATATCATCATTTCCAGGTTCAATCCTTGTGCGAGCTGTTCACTTTGTGTGGGCGCTTGGCGCACGTGCATGGTTCGATTCGGCCTTCCCCACAATCGACCATGACATGAACTTGTCAAACACAGTTAAGCTTTTGGAGCCGCATCCTGTACCTGCAGGCCTGCAGTTGATCATCGGCAGCGATGAGAATTACATCGAGAAAGAGAACTCAAATAAGTGCCTGCGGAGTGCCAAGAGACTCCCGAAAATTTGCGGAAACTACTCATCTAGTATATCTGCAGCTGTCTATAATTTCAAAAAGACTTATTTCTATGCAAATAAATCGATATTTCAAGCAGGTTGTCGTGGTCGTTATTGAACTTGCGACAGCCTTTCCCTTAGCTCATTGTATAGGGTCGCAGGTGATACGCCGAGCTTTTGGCGCTTGGACGAGATTCGCACCAACAGAACAACAATAACGACCTTCCTCCTCCCCCGAGTGCCATCTGTCTGATCTGGCCTTCTCTGTCGCTCGTTGCATTCATCAGGCGTCTGTTGCATCTCGCAGCCGCTTTTCATCATTTGGTACCCCACATCTGATCGTGCATTGCCATCCCAGCACTCCATCTGAGCTGCATCAACACGACATCACGATAAGCACAGACAAAGATTGCGCACACATCTCTTTTTGCCATCGTGAACACTGGAGCAGTTTCATGCGCTTCTGATGTCAATCTGAAGTTAGGAATATCGTCCTAGCGGTGCAAGCGCATTCATTGTGGCCACTCCGTGCGCCCATTCATTTACACAGCTGCCTAAGAACGCCTTACCGCGCTCACCTCCATGTCTAACCGCACGAAGCGCAAGTTTGACATCGATCCCACTGCTTCTGACCCGGAAGACGACGACTACGACGACGCCGAGCGCGCGCCACCGCAGCGTCGACGCGCCAATCGTACACCGGGAGCGAAGAAGAAAGGCAACAAGCGTCAGCGCCGCGGTTACAACGGGTCTGACGTCGACGACGACGACGACGATATCATCGAAGACGACTCATTCACCGATCGTTCTGAGTCTGAGGAGCCTGAGATCAATCCTGCAACAGGTCGCAGTGTGCGCCGCGCAACCAAGAAGCAAGTCAAATACGAAGAGAGGAGCGACGACGAGATAGAAGATACACCATCTGAAAGTGAGGACGACAAGCCACGAAATAACGGGCGATCTCGAGCTAAACCATCGATCGAGGAAGTTGAGAAGCCTTCGCTCATCGTCAAACTAAAGATGCCTGAATACGCTTTTGGTCGTAATTTGCGTACGCGTACCGGTAGTAAGTCTATCGCTCCCACGCGCGGAAAGACTCCAGAAGTTGCTGGTACACGGCGTAGTAACCGCCTCTCGCATGATGTGGAGGCGCCTATCATAGCTCTTTCGGACTCTGGCAGACATGTCAACGTTGTTCGAGAAGGCACTCGAACACCCGAGCCATCTATTGCCCGCGCCACTAGAGGTGGCAAGGGCCCTAAAGTCCAGGCACCTAGCACCATCGAGGAAGCCTCTCAAGAGGTATCCATGATCCGAGAGGAAGGTGGAGAGGAAAGTCCAGGCCCGCTCAATGAGCACCTTGTAGATCCTCACATGCAAGTGAAATCCAGTGCAAGGCAATCACCGGAACAAGAGGCTCAAGCGTCTAAGGAGGAAGAGGGGGATGATGAAGGCATGGAGGGTGTGATCCAGGAGTCGCAGCATGAGTGTGCGGCTGAGGACTCTGATGAGGAAGAAGGGCCCATCACACGTGGTGGCCGTGATCGCAGGGCGCGAGCGACTTCCCAGAAACGCAAGCGGGGTGCGGACGAGAGTAGCGATTTTGAGCCGGCCGATGTCGATGCCGAAGGAGAAGAAGAGGAGATGTCAGACTCTGACAACGGCAAAGAGAAAGGTACGGCTTCTGAGAGTGCCTCGGGCTCTGCACGCAAGTCGAACCGCACCAGGGGCCGAACACGACAGTCTCAACGAAGCAGGCGTAACTCATCCGATGATGAGTCTGCGCTGGACGACGATGAATTGCAGGACGAGCTGCAAGAGCTCAGCTCAAGCAAGCGTCGTCGCCTAAGTAGACGCATACCCGACAAAGATCTTTCGTACGATACAGGCCCAAGGCGTCGTGAGCGCAGAACTGTCGACTACCGGGTCGTTCGGCCTGAGTTAAACGCTGTTTTTGACAATGATGACGACGATGGTCCAGCACCCACAGTCAACAAGTCGCGCTCCAAAGCAGGCGGTGGTGCATACGGCAGCCTTTTCAGCAACCAGGGGCCCTTTGGTGGCGGCCAGGTGGGTTTCGGTCAGGACGGCGACGACTCCGACAGTAGTGATGATGAGGTCCAGAAAATGCCTAGGGCTTTCGGCAGCATGGTGGGTATGACACCCACAGCAGCAACAGCACCTGGTTTCGGCGCATTTCCACAGGCTCACAACTCCGCACAACAAGACAAAGGGTCTGGCGGCGGGCCTGCCAACTTTGGCAAAATAAAGGACAAGAAAGCTTTGGCCGATGCTGATCCACTGGGAGTTGATCCAAATGTCAACTTTGATGGTGTTGGTGGATTGGACGATCACATTAACAAACTCAAGGAGATGATCATGCTACCATTGCTGTATCCAGAGGTCTTCCAACGCTTCAAGATCACTCCGCCTCGAGGTGTCTTATTTCACGGACCACCAGGTACTGGTAAAACGCTGCTTGCTCGTGCTCTAGCATCGAGTGTCAGCTCGCATGGTCAAAAGGTTACGTTCTACATGCGAAAGGGTGCCGATGCTCTAAGCAAGTGGGTGGGAGAGGCTGAGAAGCAGCTTCGCACTCTGTTCGAGGAAGCTCGTAAGACGCAACCCAGCATCATCTTTTTCGATGAAATCGATGGCCTGGCCCCTGTCCGATCTAGCAAGCAAGAGCAGATTCATGCTTCCATCGTTGCAACACTCCTTGCTCTCATGGATGGCATGGATGGCCGCGGGCAGGTTGTCGTCATTGGCGCAACCAACAGACCTGATTCGGTCGATAATGCCCTGCGACGTCCCGGTCGATTTGATCGTGAATTCTACTTCCCTTTGCCTGACGTTGCCGGACGACGAGCCATTCTTGATATTCACACCAGGAACTGGGACCCGCCGCTTGAACCCAAAATGAAGGACCAGCTCGCGGAATTGACCAAGGGTTACGGTGGTGCCGACCTTCGAGCCCTCTGCACAGAGGCAGCTCTGAATGCGGTCCAGGGCACTTTTCCGCAGATCTACCATTCTGAAAAGAAGCTACTCATCCATCCTAGCGAAATCAAGGTTCTTGCTAAGGATTTCATGGTATCAGTGAATAAGATGGTACCTTCTTCGCAACGAACAGTCACTGCTGCTGCTGCTCCACTACCCAAGAACATAGAACCTCTGTTGCGAAAGCCGTTGGCAGAAATTATTAAGCGTATCGACGAGCTCATACCCAGAAGGAAGCCGCTCACTGCACTTGAGGAAGCAGAGTATGATGATCGTGACGATGAGAAGGGCTTCGAACGCGAAACGACCATGCGAAACTTTGAGAGCAGCAGAATCTTCAGGCCACGTCTCCTCATTACTGGCTTACAGGGCATGGGTCAACAGTATCTGGGGGCAGCGCTGCTCAGCAAGATCGAAGGCCTCCATGTTCAGTCCTTCGATCTTCCAACCATTCTGGAAGACTCCGCACGATCTCCTGAAGCTGCCATTACCCAGCTCTTCACCGAAGTTCGACGTCACAAGCCCAGTGTGATTTACATTCCAGCTGTCGATGTGTGGTATAATACTCTGCCTCAGGCAGCTACAAAAACATTCAAGCTCCTTTTGCGTAGCATCGGTGCCAATGAGCCCATCATGCTGTTAGGCGTTATGGAGCTCGAAAACATGGATGCCAAACCCGATCGGCAGATGTTGGTTGACCTTTTTGGATTCTCATTGAACAACCAATTTGAGTTGAAGCGACCAGATCAAGAAGGCCGTGCCGAGTTCTTCAACTCCATCAGCCACTACATTCGCATGTCTCCCGCTGACTTTCCGGATCTTGATAACAGAAAGAAGCGGGTTCTTCCTGTTCTCGAGCCTGCGCCTATTGTTGAGCCAGTCCTGGACCCAAAAGAAATCGCCGCGCGAGAAAAGGCACAAAGAAAACAAGACCAATTAACACTCAACAAGCTGAAAAGCACTATTCAACCTATCATGGACAACCTGAAGAAAAAACACAGAAGGTTTTTCAAACCGGTTCTAGACCCCAGTTGGTACGCATACCTCATCGACGAACAAAACCCCAACCATGTCACTAGTGACTTGGACCGCGAACAACAAGAAGCAGAAGGCATGACTCGACCTTGGGAAATGTCGAAAGACAGCAAGGGCGTAGGCGTGTTGCTACACGTTGAGAGTGGGAACAAGTATTATAACCTTGACCTATCACAGATTGAGCAACGTCTTTCCAACGGATACTATAAACGCCCGAAAGACTTCCTGTTCGATATCAAGACTCTGGCCAAGGACTCTAGAACATACCAAGATGCGGAACGAACGCTCAAAGCAAACGAAATGGTCGCAAATGTGGAAGTAGATATAGACTCTTGGTTTACTGGTAAAGATGCTCAATACCTGTGGTTGACACAGGAGTGTGATGCTTTGTACGAGCGTGAGCTATGGCGCGCAAAGAAGGCACAGGAGAAGCGCAACAAGGCTATCGCAGAGGGCCAGGACGCACCTCCAGAAGTTGCTGCGATACCGCCCGAGCAGTCGCACGGAACGACTGAGACCTCAGGTCCCATTGTATTGGGCGAGCCTATACCTAAATATCGCCCTGTCACACCGTTACGTCCTCACAACGGATCGCTGTCGAATGGTACAAGCACAGGAGGCAGTGGAGAGCATTCCCACCAAAATGGGTCGACGGTGCCTTCGCGCGTAGCAGATGAAGACTCACACCTGCCTGATAGCCAGCAGGATATCACTGCTAGCACGCAGGCGGATCTGCAGTTCCAAACGCCTAGCAAGCCTAATACGCAGATGACGCAGAAGTCACAAGTCTCAGCTCGAACTTTCGTCAACCCCAACATGGCACCACACGATTACCACAACAGTGCGAGCACCACTACATCTGGCAATCAGACATCCAAGCGGTCTTCGGATAACAAGTTCGGTACTCAGAGCAGCAATGGTGTCAGTTATGTTGGCTTGCCAGAGTTTGTTGCCCCAGCCGGCGGGTCACAGCTTCCGGATACACAAGGTGCGCTAGAATTCTTCTACGGTCGATTTGAACTCGACCCTACCCTCTCCCCCGAATACTCCGCTGACTCCATCCCCGACACAGAACAGCAGTTCATCAGCAGTCAGCCCTCGGGGTCACCGCCATCACAGACGTCCCAGCCTTCTCAATCATCCCAGATGCCTGCACCCGCACCCCCGGCTCACAAATCGAACATTATAGACATCCTCGCTGAACCGCAGCCCGAACCTCAACTCATTCTGGAAGAAAGCTCCTTGGATCAACTCCACAGAAAGCTCGTCACTGCCTCATCAGGTTGCTCGCTCGAACAGCTTGAGCAAGTTAATGCCGCACTCATGGAAACTGTATGGCAGCATCGAAGAGAGTATAACCGCAACAAGGTCATTACAGCTGTCGCGGATGCATTCAACATTATCATTGAGGATATCGATACCATGCAAAAGATCCTCAAGCAAAGCCAGGAGGAAGAGAACGAGCAGCAGCATATTCAATACGAGTTTGATGCGAGTCAGGTGGGAGCTTATACCCAGGTCCCCAGGAGTGACTACTACAGCCGAACGCAGATGGCTACGCAGATGTAGGAATCGCGAAAGCATCTAAAGCTGACAAAAGGCGAGGAGAAGGCTCGCATCGTTAGATCTTGACAGGCATATTGCATTAGTCTTATTTTTTATCTTTTCCCTACAAGGACAGCGCTTTCACGATCTCATTACACGATTGGTTCCTTGCGACATGGCGTTTCGTTGCACTTGCAACTGATGGTTGACACATACCCCCAACTTGTACACGAAATTTGGCTGTGTTGGAGCAGTGTGCTTGTATCGCACACATAGACAACAAAAACATCAATATCGAAACCCACATGTATGCCTCTTATCTTGAGATTGCTCTGCGCTGAGCCTTCGAGCTGCCTTTGCCTCCATGTTCTGCACTTCGCGCAGCGCAGTTCAGTTTGATACGTGATAACGCCGCGATTCTGGTACTGCCCTTACTTTTTTAAAATCAGCGGTTATCGAGATAAAACAATAGCTCCACGTCATTTAAAAAGGTAACACAGCGCTGAAGTATGCTGGAGGTGCTTAGTACTATGAGCCAAAGAAGAAGACTGGTTGCTGGGTCATGCAAGAATGCGGGACAACCAAGCATAAGAAGAGGAAGCATCAATGCGAATTTGTTGTGAATAGACAATTAGACAATGTAGTAGTCAAGGGGGGCTTAGTCGTTATCTCGATCTCTTCGTGTCAATACGTTGTACATAAAAGGTTGCGAGATTTTGTCGGTATTCCTTCGGTGTAGTCCAGCTCCCTTTGATTGTGTGGCTTGTGGCAGCTTATATGAACGGCCCGTTAGTCGGTGACACCGAACATGTTTCCACGTTATAGAAGCTTGGACACGGGTTGCTCGCTTCTATCAATGTCGCGAAGTGGAGCATTGATCGCTCCTTCACAGGCCCCTATTCCGGGGGATAGGCGCTAACACTAGCGCATCCCCACATCTGCTCACTGGGGTTCAACCATCCTATCACGAGAAGGTGGCATTCGAAACCGCTAAAGATGCCCTCAGCCTTGAAGGCCTTAACGAAAATCATGTTTCATCAAGGATGTAGGCAGTCAGAGCTGACGTCTCTCTACCTGCGCACTTGGTAACATTCCAGCGATGCACTAAGCAACGCAAGAGTGGACCACAGCAGCTGGCGTAATGTGGCTGAAGGAACATTTGGGTATGTTCGGCTCTAATGCCTAATATCCCTGCTGCATTGGCCGAATGAAGTGACTCGAAGCGCAACAGCTTAGACACCGGAGACATGATGCCGGATGTAAGATGTTTGAGTCAACCGCGACCGCTGTAGAAACTAAAAAAAACCTGACAGAAAGCCGGTGCAGATCTGTAGAACATATGAGTGTACAGCGTCGCTCTACATCTTCTGCATTTCCTACCGCTGGCGTTCGTTTTATACTTACCCGGCCTGCGATTCCGCAACGTGCCGCCCATATCCAACGATAGAATGGCACCTTGTTTAGACCAACACAATCCATGTGGCTCAGAAAACAAGCCGCAAGCCCTCCTTGCCAGTTCAATTTGGCCCTGTGATACCGGGGGCACAGGGTCTGTTATGGTCTCTAAGCGCATGCATGCGAGGACGTCAGATGATGCCATGTGTCGCCCAATCAATGGTGGGTATGACATGCAAAAGCCTACACAATCGTGATCACAGTCCAATCAAATATCGAACTGCATTCCTTCCCCCGGCCTTGTTCGGTTTCCATTAGATGTTGCTAAGGAGCCCACCCTACTGGCTTTGTCCTAGAGCCCCCTTCATTTGGTTTAGGTCCTGCGTTGCCGCCCTCAATGCCACGCGAGCAAGAGTCCAACGGCCGGGGTAGTCCTTCGAATCCGAGACCAAACGTTCGTTTGCATGCTACTGTGGCTCTCAGGTTACTGTTTGCATGGTGTTATCAGCTCTCAGTACTACTCAGCACGCGCTTGGACCCTGCTTGGGCCGTTGGACTCGTATATTACCACTCTGACCCCGAGCAGTACAAAATTGTCCTCTTGTTAATCTCTTGTGCTTATTAGTAGGCATTGCAGTACCTCTACTTCGATTTTCTGGCCTTTGACTTCGACATGGTACTGTCGTGTATGCGTTCGACGATCTGTCTCGGATCGTAATTCAGCAACAGTCCATCTTCGCAGGATTTCAAGAGATGGTCAACTTCAAGGACCTAGACGAAGCCTCGCGCAGCTTCGTACTACCGGCACACATACATCTGGGTCTCAGAGCGGTCGTCGTACTAGGCTTCATCTCCTTCGTCGCATCGGTTACACTCCTCTTCATCCTTACATACAAGCTCATACTGTGGCACATCAAGTCCAAGAGAAGCAATCAATTCGTCATCCTAATCTTCAATCTTCTATGGGCGGACATACAACAAGCACTCGCCTTCTTGTTGAACGTCGAGTGGCTACGACTGGGTTCGTTGCAAGTAGACAACCCCATATGCTTTGCCCAAGGCTGGCTAGTGTCAACAGGTGATTTGGGCAGTGGGGTCTGGTGCTTTGCAATTGGGCTTCACACATTCGCATCCGTGGTTCTCGATTATCGACTCAAACCAAAGGCCTTCTACCTAGCAATTGCCGTGGCGTGGATTTTCATTATTGGGGTCTCGTCAATTGGCATTGGTTTACACGGAACGAACCTGTATGTGCGGTCTGGAGTCTGGTGCTGGATTCACCATGATTTGACAGACCTTCGATTGTGGACACATTATGTCTGGATCTTCATATTGTAAGTTCGCCACTATAGCCATGTCGAAATTCAGACTCTGACCGCTTCAGCGAATTCGGTAATGTTCTCATTTACGCTATTATCTACACAATACTGCTCCACCGAATTCGTATTGGCTACTACACGCCACAACAATCGAAACGAGTCAGAGCGATCTCGAATCTCATGGTTGTCTACCCCGCTATATACGTAATATGTACACTTCCACTTGCCTCAGCTCGCATGGCAGCCATGACTGGCAACCCTCCATCGCTCGCCCGTCTTTGTCTATCTGGTGCGATGATCACATCGAACGGCTGGCTCGACGTCCTGCTGTATGCATGTACCCGTCGTATCATGATCTTCAGTGACGAACCACCTGCCGATGACAATGGCTTCGATACTTTCTCTACCTTCTGGCACGGGAACCCCACACGTTTTGGGGGCGAAACTACGATAGAAGCACTACACTCGAGGAAGGGCAGAAAAACTGCGAGCAGAACCGCATTGCCATCGGGAAGGGACAGCTTAGATGATTTGTTTCCGATAGGAAGTAAGGACATCAAGCTGGTCATGACCACACATATCACCAGCGAGCCTGCAAATCAAGAGGAGATTGATGGGATGGAAGTGGGAGCTAGGATACGACCTAGGTCCCCGCTTAGTCAGTGGAGCGAGGAGACAAGAAGCATGAAGAATTTAAGCCCTATATGAGGGATCCTAGAGGTCACAGACTATACACTAGATACCCAGCCGCAAGGCAATTGTACTACGAATCAGGTCAAGCATTTCACTTCTGAAGCCAAAAGTTTTGGTTGCAAATTGAGTGGTTACAGAACCACTGACATGTTTTCGCTACAGCGGTATACGTGCAATAATTGATGACTAATTATCTGCCATCACCTGCGACTACATCGGGAATGTATGTATCCGTAGGTCCGGCGGGTAATGCATTCTCGTCTTTGGGAAGCAGGACTTGTTAGGCTCCGACAGTATGCAGAACTACTCACGAGAAGATACGATCTATTCGCTTTCATCGATTTTTTCTTGTATCCACTTCGGCATTGTGGGTTTGTTGTCCCATCCCTCCCTCCAGCTCTTCCTCCACCCATCAACACTACCTGGGAGTGCAAATACAGCAGTGACAAACCACTTTGTGGAGCCTGCTTTCAGCTCATTTCGTAGCAGAGGCACTACGCTTCTTGCCTCGACAAGGTTGCTGTTCGCATCCGCTTGCAAGATATGTCCGGACCTAGCAATTGATGATAGTTCCTCGATTCCAACAACTCCCGATCTCGATGCAGCAAGCGCACTCTGGCCATCCTCCTTCCCTCCCTCGGGCAAAGAATCGTCGAATCCATTAAAAGCTCGCCCATCAGACTCCCTGGCACCATGCACAGCAAATGCGCCCTCAGCAGTCAACACATCCCGTCCCGTTGTAATCCTGTGAACCCTCAAGTGCCAGTTCGGACTCACCTCAGCCGGCGGAATCAAATATGATGTGATTTCAACATCCGGCCAGGGCTTCATGCTGCTGACCAGCACGGGCATGCCATTGAACGTTTCAATGCTCGAGTCGCCATTGTGCGCTCGCCGCATCTTCCATAGCTCGCCCCCGTCATCAGACAGAGCAAGCGAGGACTCAGGGACAAATTGCCCCAGCTCTTGATATCCCGTAGATACAGAGTATGCGAATGCGGAACTGTAGGCAAATTTGCCGTACTTGGCGTTAGAGTTCTTGATGGCATAATGACACGATTGCCCGCTGCTGAGCAGGAAGGAGTGGCCTCCGCTTCGGACAACAATGTGACGTGGGTGTTTTATGGGCCGTACGATGCAGGAATTGACGTATGGATGAGGTTCCTCCTTGGCTTGCCAGAAGGGATGCTCCTCTGATACGGCTAAGGGTGCGAAGGCGAGCATACACCAATACGGCGAGCCAGGGGAATTATAGTTCTCTGCGAGGTAGGTGTTAGGGTATGAGTATCCCAATGTAAGCATGCCGTTGGATTGAAAGATGTCGGGTTGCGTTGTCCACCAGCGAAGGTTACGGAGCCAAATGCCTTTGACGACCCCCCAAGATAATGGAGCAGGTAGTTCAACATCAGCGAAGGCCAGAGAGCCCCAGAATGCAACCATGGCAAAACGATAGGTGAGCGAGCGGCCGAAGGTAATCGCACGGCCTTCGGGATCAAAGTAGTGGACGAAATCTTGGGCATAGAGTCTAGCACGCTCTTTGTACTCTGATGCTTGCTCTGGATCAATTTCCGCAGCTAATTTGGAGTATAGTAGTTGAAGATACTGAATGGCAAAGGAGCCAGAGTAATAATCCATTTGGCGATAGTGCTCGGGGCCATCGTTACTCCAGCCATCTCCACGGTAGAAGGTGTTGAGTTGTTTGATGTCTGACTTGACAAGTTCTTTATCCCATTTCGCGCCATTCTTTGCAAGCCCAAGATTGGCGAAGACGCGGAACCATAGCCTGTTCAATGTTCAGTACTTTATTTCACTCTCCCCAAAAAAGAAGAATTCATATCGAATAGACAGGTGGCGTACCAATTCGTATTGGGCATCTCCTTTCCGTTCATGCTTCCTAACCATGCTTCAACATTTTTCTTCTGCTTATCTGTCAATGGATCCCAGAACTGCTTGTTTGCAACAGCAAGCGCGAATCCAATGGGACACGCCTCTACCATCCTTTGATCGACATCTTCCATGTAGCCCCAAAATCCGGGACTCTCAGGATCTGTTCCATTTACCAGGCCCTCAACGAACTTGTCAGTAGCAGCATACTCACTGCCTCCAGCCAACAAAGCTGCAAGACCCCATAGCGGCCTCGCAAACCCTTCGACTTGAGCGGCAGTTTCATCAAAGCGTGTTCCAGTCGACCCAACCTTGACCATCGAACTGTACTCAGAAAACCCCGCCAAGAGCGGATCCAGCAGCGAGGTCACGGCCTTGACGATATCGTTTCTGTCACGCAGCGGATTCGTGGAGAAAGCGTGGAGGGGAAACGCACGGTTGGCGTTCGCCGTGGCGGCACTCATGATTCGCTGATCCAGTAATTTTCTACTGCTCTTACTGGGCGTGTTACGAGGCGTCAAGACTCGCAAGAATTATTGCTTTGAGTTTCCGTCAGTGACTACCCTTAAATCCGATCCGCGGTCGCAAAATAACAAGTGACACAGCTGTATTTGTGGCTTGGTGCAGGATCGATAATCCCTGACGTGAGGTCGTACAGGTTGATGCCGAAGCCCAGAAGTTCCAAGAGTTTGAGGCGCGAAGACGGGTACGGAATCGAGCGGTGTTCAAAGCTTGACTTGAGGCCGGGATCGCGTGGCCTTGGTCGAAAGATGAGTTTGCAATGTCACTGGCTACTTACCAGCGTACTTGCGAATGACATTGGCCGTTTCCTTTATATTTCCCTTTAACCGTCGGGTCTCGGGTTATTGATGGTAGCCGCGGTGCAGATCGCTTCCCGCCAAAAAGTGGTCCTCTGCGACCCATTTTCCTGTGTGCGACCACTAAATAATTGTGATATTTGGTTGACATCGACTTTAATCAAGTGTGCTAAACCAGAACATCCTATACTGAATCCATAAGTCCTACATTCGCGAATGGGCCGACTGTGGACATGTTCACTATGAGTTTAATTCACGGATAAATGCGCGGTAGATGGTCTTGGCACCCTAAAGTAGACTAGCGTACAGCTACTACCCCGGACTTGCTGGTGCACCGACTTGGAGGTCAGCGCTGTGCATGGGGTAGGCAATGTGGGGAGGGAGGCCCAGGAGACCCAAGAGAAGCCAAGACTCCAGACTTGCTTCGCAAGCTTTCGTGGACGAGGAGGAGACGCCACATCCTCCCCTTGTTGGCGGAAGTTCACGCTGTGCTTGGCTGTTCCAAGACGCACATTTCCTCTTCCACAAATGGCAAATGGTGAATTGCGCCGAGCCAAGATGTTCAACGTGAGCAATATCTCACTGGACGGAACAAACAGAAATGCTATCTGGATCCTCAAGCGAGGCTCACTTGGGATGTGGATGGCCTGTTTGACATGCGTATGGAGGATTCAATCGAGACTGGAGTCCGGGGAGAGACTGGGGCAGCCACTGCGGCATTGGTTACCCCGTCTTGACAGGGAGCTTGGGCCGCTGTATGTGCGGTTATATAGATACCATAGACTCCGCATAATCAAAGATCAGCCAATCTGTGGAGACATCTCTCTCTTTCCTCACATTCACTGGTATCGTCGGCCAACATTACACCAGGGTCAAAGGTCGATTCATTTGGAGAACATCACAGCCCTCACATCGTACTAACCGCCATCATGAGCGGACGCCCAAGTGCCGGTGCTCGTTTTATCAGGGCCATCGTCAAGAACGATGCTGTAAAGACGGATCCTTCTGAGATCTACGGGTGGCGTGCCTTCGCTATGGCTGGCTCAGCCTGTTTCGGAGGCATGCTTTTCGGTTTCGATATCGGTACCATCGGTGGTGTTCTCGAGTTGAAGGAGTTCCAGGTGTATGTTCTCTTCGTTGGATTGCCCACGGTATATGACTGACATGCACTGCAGAGAGTACAATCTTATCAATAAGACTAAGGAGGCGCGTGCCGATCTCAGCGCCAACATTGCCTCAACGCTACAAGCTGGATGTTTCATCGGGTGTTTCGTCGCTTCCTGGATGGCCGACAGGTACGGTCGCAAGTGGAGCCTTCAGCTTGCTGGTCTTGTCACTATCGTTGGTTGTGTCATTCAGGCTGCTGCCTCTGGTAGCATTGCAGCTATGTACATCGGTCGTCTTGTCGCTGGTCTCGGTGTCGGTGGTGCCTCCATGGTCGTTCCTCTCTACATTTCTGAAAATGCTCCTCGTGCCATCCGTGGTGGTCTTACCGGTCTCTACCAACTCTTCATCGCTACTGGAACTTGTTTGGCTTTTTGGGTCAACTACGGTTCGCTGATGCACATCTCTGGCAGCCAAGCAGTCTACATCGTTCCCCTTGCCCTCCAGGCACTTCCGGCTGTTCTTCTCTGGGTCTGCATGGCCTTAAATAAAGAGTCCCCTCGTTTCCTGGCCAAGCAGGATCGCTGGGAGGAGGCCACTGCTGTCCTTGCTCGTGTCCGCAACCTGCCCGCGTCCCATGAGTATGTAGCTGCTGAGTTGAAGGATATTGCCGATCAGCTTGAGCACGAGCGTATGCTCATTGCTGGTGCCACTGTCAAGGATCTTTTGAAGGAGATGTTCACCATCCCCGGTAACCGCAAGCGCGCTCTCCTTTCCATTGGACTCATGATCTGTCAGCAGATGACCGGAACTAACGCCATCAACTACTATGCACCCCAAATCTTCAAGGCACTCGGTCTCGACGGTAACGAGGTCAAGCTGTTCGCCACTGGTATCTATGGAATTGTCAAGATGATTGCCTGTCTCGCCTTTTTGATCTTCGCTGCTGATTCTCTCGGCCGTCGCCGTTCGCTGCTCTGGACTTCTGTCGCCCAGGGTCTTGCTATGTTCTACATTGGCTTATATATGCGCATTGATCCCCCAGTGGCGGGCAAGAGCGTTCCTCCTGCTGGATACTTTGCTCTTGTCTGCGTCTTCCTCTTCGCTGGCTTCTTCCAATTCGGCTGGGGCCCTGTCTGCTGGATCTACGTCTCTGAGATTCCTGCTGCGCGTCTTCGATCGCTCAACGTTGCTATCGCGGCTGCTACCCAGTGGCTCTTCAACTTTGTTGTCGCTCGTGCTACACCCAACATGATGACTACTGTGGGATTTAATGGTTACGGGTAAGTCTCCATATGCTTCACATTCTAGCCATCTGCTAACAGCAATTAGTACTTTCCTCATTTACGGAACCTTCTGTTTCTCTATGTTCTTCTTCGTTTGGTTCCTCGTCCCCGAGACCAAGGGTCTGTCTCTCGAGAAAATGGATGACCTGTTCGGTATCACCGAGCTGATCAAGAACATCGAGGCCGACCGTGAGGGAAACGCATCCATAACCGAAGTCGGTGTCGATGGCAAGGAGGTTGTGCGTGAGGAGCGTAAGGAGGTCGCACCTAACTCGCACTAGATGACATCCGGGTTGACAAGTCTTAATTGCTGGCGGCATAGAATCTAGCTATTGCACTTCACCAGTCGTTTACAGCGGTACATCATAGCATGATCATTAATGAAGTCACGACTTCGTGTCGCTCTTTGAGTTTGTCTGGTTCGAGTGAGACGCATAGCTGATGTGACCGTGAAATTGGGTAAAGTGTCAGTGACGAACGAGAGCAGCAAGAAGAGATCCAAGTTGCAAATTGTAATGCATGGTCGTGTCTCGGTAATCAGTACAAAATCCGTTTTCAATAGATGCAAAGATACCACTCGCCATAATAGCAACGAAAAGCATGCAGCCTGTCGTTGCAGGACTGTCATATGCCTATACTCCATCCGCTTGGAACTGGATCGGCCCTTAGGCATCTTTCAGCGGGTTCTCGTCGGCCTCAAGGATACCCTTCTTTACGAGCTCTTCCGGATTGGGCCTGTTCTGCAAGCCCTTCTCGAGGCTGTCAGCCCTCATGTGGTGTTCAAGCTCTCTCTGCTTTTCTTGTAGGGCAGGTGCGGCATTCGTGGATGGGAGGATATTTCGCTGAATAAGATCATCGCGGTCAGGACGGGCATTGAGGCCCTTCTTGAGATTGTCGGTTGCGCGCTGGCGCTCAAGCTCGAGAGCTTTGGCTTGGAGGGCGCTGATGTATGGTCAACTAAAGATGCATGCAGCAATGCATGTGGGAGAAAATAAGTGTATAAACTGTAAGAAATAGAAATGTTGAGAAACCTACGGAGCAGTGGTAGTGTCGAGAAGAATGTGCCTGTTCTTCAGGTCCTGGGCCTCCGGGCGATGTTGCAGGTGTTTCTCCAAACTATTACGCCTCTCATTGCTACGGACAGGCGAGATGGGGGTAGCGTCGATGGTGCTAGTGTCTTCAGAAGCCATGTTGGGTAGAGGTCAGTAAATTCGAGTTTAGATTAGTTGCAGATGTAGTTGAAGCTCGTGCAGGTTGCAGTGTATTTATAGGAGCTTGAGGAGGTAAGATGAGAGGGGAAGCTCTGTTTCGACGCATCCAGCCGCCGAAACAGAGCTGCTGCGGTTGCTAGGTGCTGGCAGGAACCTTGGAAGGCGCGGGGCAGCCTGATCCCTGCATCTGGCAACGGCCTCCGTCATATGCAGCCGTTGTCATGGTCAGTAACTGATCTCACGTGCACCAGAAAGATCATCGCGCTGAGCATCGTGATGCGACATTACCACCTTTGTTGTTGATGGCGTGCTCATAGGTTGTGATGGAGCTCGTTACCAGCTGAGTTCTAGGCATGACGTATCGCTCGTACGGCCTTGTGCATCAAAACAACACTAGGCAGAATGTGGACATATAACACAGTTATCTTGTATTTGTTCTAGAAGTACTCGGGCATCGTCGTGGACTCGTGGCTTACGCAAGCAGCCATTGTTCGATGCATGCTTCGCCCATAGCGTCAACACCAACCCTCTCCGCAACGATTCCTGGTCGAGTAGAACCCAGAGGCGACTATGCTCATCCTAGCATGAGGCACTAGAACAGTTCTGTTAACAGTCTGCCTAGCTGTAAGTGCAACATCGCTCTTGACTGTCTGTACTGATGCCTTCGGTGGCGACCTGCAACCCGTCACGGCCTCCACCCTATCGTCAGGATTGCATATAACTGTCTGGCACAATTCATACTGCCAAGACAGCTCTAAATTCATCAAATAGTAAATTGCTTACAAGTGCCAGCCCTTGGCATTCAACGGCCAAGGCACAACTACTGCATTCAGTACAAACTACGCAGGTCAAAGCCTTACCGTAGTTTGTTTGGACCCCCTGAAGGAAGGCTGTTGGAGAATGTGTTTTGATGCTGGCGGTGTAGCTTGCCCAAACGATAATAATAGACTAGTTTGTTTCTAGTGATTGAAGGTACCATTAATGAGGCTAAGGCGACGCCAATGCTGATTGAAGGCACATTAGAGCTGCAGATTGTGGTGGCTTTCAAATGAAGAACGTAGAATGTTGCTTCTGTGGCAGAATTGCTCTGAAGAATTGACGCTTGTCGTGGAATGTCATACAACGGATCAATGTTCGGGTAAACCGAGAATTGCCAATGCATCAAGATAGTAAGTCTCAGGACCACGATTGTCGTAGTGCATAGAATGGTACACAGCGCATCACTGGAGAAACAAAAGTGTATGAGGTCATATTACCACATTAACTACATACCAAGACTGTTTGACGTTTTTCCATACTATTATACATCATGACTCTGCTTCATGCCTAAGTACGTAAGGTTCATCGAGGAACTACCGGAGACGGAAAGATAGATGAACATTCTCAGCCATCAATCAACCGCACTGACTTTTGCCACCAGGGACATGGGTGAGAGTATCTCGTCCCGCTTTGCAATTTGATCGATGAGTCAACATCGAAGAGGTTAGGCGATGCGAATGCGTTTAAGCACCGTCATCGTCGCCAAGGCGAAGAGTACCTTCGCGGTTAAGACCATTAGCCCAGAAGCCACCAAGGTCGACATCAGTCTCACGAAGCTTAGCGTGGGTGATGATCAACCAAGTACCGAAGACAGGCTTAGCGAGGACATCGAGGATAGCGTAGGCAATGATCTCACCGTCGACACCGATACGGCGAGCGCCATCAGCGAAGCCCCAGACACTAGATGCAGTTAGCGATTACCAGTTGAGCTGCCGGGACGTCAAACTTACATAGGGTAGGCAGTCCAGAGAAGGAAGGTGTAGGTGGCGATGCTAAGGAAGAAAGAGGCAACGTTCTGACCCTTGGCCTGAACAGCAGCACGGCCATTGACACCGAGATGCCAGACAATAACGAGATAGGCAAAGCAGGCAATGGTGTACCACCCCCACTTTGCAGGGGTGCCCTCGGAGCCGAAAGCAGCAAAGAGGCCAGTGAGAACCATAACTAGGTCAGCAGCAATGGCAAGGGTAAGGTGAGCACCGTTCATGCCAGCTAGAAGACCAAGGTCAAGAAGCAAAAGAGGAGTGGTAATGGCCCAGTCGACGTAGCGAGCCCAGAAGACCTGACGCTGGATCTCATGGTGAGTGTCAGGAACGTGATCGTGCTGCTCACGGACGTAAATGTGGTGTACGGAAACACCCTGGCCAGTCGCCATAGCGAAGTAGGAGATCGCCGCAGTGATGGTGATCAAAGTTGTGATGACATAGAAGAGGCGCTTTTGCTGCAAGACTGTCAATGAGCTGTTCAAGCATTAAGCGCCGCGTGATACGTACCACTGGGACCCTCCATGCGAGACCAGAGAAGACACCCGAGGAGATCAACATGATGATGAAAACAACCCATAGTGTCTTCGTGCCCGTCTCACCAACAAATTGGTACTCGGGCGAGTCAGGAATGACTGAGGGAATGGGAGCGACGCCAGTAGGCGAAGAGGTTGGAAGGGGAATGGCAGAGGTCTTGAGAACCTCCTCGAATTGGTCGACGATCATGATGACGGTAACGGGGCTGTGAATTGATTGACAGCGACGATACTTCGAATTGAAGGATGAAGAGTCGGAAAGGGACTGGCAGCAGCTGAGGTTTTAAAGAGGAGATGGAGGCAGCAGCTCGACGGGCGTTATGTTGTCACCTGCTCCGAGCTCTTGCAGGAGCTGTACCAAGTAGGAAATCACGACGTCATCTCCCCTCACTACATGCACCGCCGGGTGGAAACCATTGGTTGCAGCGGCGGGACAGTTAGAACTGGAGCGCGGTCCAAGCGCCGTCAAACAACACGACGCGGAGGTACAAGAGGAAGCCAGTAGTGCCTTTGTACTGGAGCACGTATTCGTTCGTGAAAACTGATAGACTGGAGCGAAGATTAGCAACTGCCCTATTGCTGTGCTTATGCTGAGGGCATTCTCGATACGCATAGCCATGGAAAACTGCAAATGCCATCATCGATCGGACGATGTACCCCACAATACCAAGCGCGCAAAGCGTCAAGGACCACACTCTGGATGTCTCGTATGACAGCCACGTGACATCAGCTCAACCAATTCCTGTCCTCTTTCTTTTGCCAGGGCGAGGTATATTGTCCGCCTTGCTAAACTATAAAACAGGGTTTTTGTACCAACTGGCCCTGATACCCCGTCAACCAGCATGCACGGAGACGTACGACTGCATGCATACCCACTGTTGGAGAGTAGGGTCAGTGTGCCTTCAATTGCATACTTTACTTGGGATGACTCGAGTTTCATTTCTGTCACACCACTGACAATACGGCTGACTCACAATACGGCATTTCGGTCGACAGGCCAACGTACGTGGGTTCGAACATTGTTGAAGTTTTGTACCCACCAAGAATAAACCTCGCACGCCGTAGCCGATGTGTTTCTTGGGAAACTACAGACTTATCAGCAATTCAGTAAAGCGCTATTGTTGTGTTGCTGCTGCGTCCATCATTGCTGAATCCGCCAGTATGGTGTCGATGGCAACAACCAAGATAGATGGCAACAATCGAGATAGTACCGCTTCCCCACCATACTACGAAGTTAGCATGATAGCACCGGACTGAACCCAGATGACCCCACCGTTCCCGCGAACGTCCGGCGTGGCTTGAGCTCCAAAATAGCGGTTGTGTGGCAGGCAGGCCATTGTTCAGCTATTGAGTGATCAATTTCTTCCCCCACTCATCCTCCCAAGATTATAATTGGATAATGCAAAGCTTATGTAATGTGGCTGAGAGGCGTACCTGTTCTAGGGCTCCAGAACGGAGATTCGCTTGGCGATGGCCCTTGCTGACAAAATTAATAGCCCACACTGTCGCCCGGTTTTCCCTGCAGGCCACAAGAACACGTACTACTGCAACACCATGCGAGCAACCAATTCCATAATGAAGCCTCCCAACGAGCCCTATAGCGGCAGCGTCCATTCGGAATCGAATATAAGGCTCGAACGGCAGGAAAACGACAGGAGGGATTTCGCACCATCCCTGTTCATTCGCTCATTCTGTGACGGATGCAGTGGGTTTCTTGCTTAGCGTAGACATCAAGGTGCTCTACGTCTGCTATCGAGCCTGCCAATTTTTCAAGCTGCACCAAGCCGCCTCAGCAATTCCTTCCGTACGTCCATCAAGGTGTTCAATTGCTTATTTCCCTCGGCGGAATAAGAAGACCTATGACCCAAGCTTTTTCGCTCGCAGGACAAGAACCACCAAGCTGGGATCGACGAAACCAAGCATCACCAATCTGTCAACCCACGCGCCTGGAACTCGAAAAGTCGTCTTTATTCTAGCCCAGAAGCTAAAGAGGTGCCCCATTTGAATGCTATAAGCCGATCCCGCTGGGCCCTCAAGTTGACCTGGTCCTACCCTGACTCAAGCAATTGTTACTCTCAACATGGACGCCACAGCTATGGAAGCCGCACGACTCGTGTTACGACAGGACGCAGGTTCTGAAGAGACTACACCTACTTGTGAAGGCTCAAACGCCTACGATGGGCGCATGAGTATCCGAATATCAGCAATCTTTGTAATTTTTGTGGGTTCGACATGGGGTAAGTTACTTCTGTTCCGGTACAATATATGGCTTGTTTGTGACGGATGGGTATCACATTGTACAAATATGCTGCACCTCCACCGAAAAAGATGCTGCAACTTGCCCGAACTACATCCTATGTCATTTACTAACATTATTAAGGTGCTATGTTCCCGACATTTGTTAAACGTGCGAGGACCAAGCTGGTGCCTGCCTGGACATTCTTCATCGCCAAGTATTTCGGTTCCGGAGTCATCATTGCTACAGCGTTCATCCACTTACTCGCACCTGCAAACGAGGCACTCGGCAACGAATGCCTTGTAGGTCAGACCATTTCTTCGGACACTTATCCATGGCCAGAAGCCATTGCCTTGATGACCGCTTTTGTCATGTTCTTCCTCGAGTTAATGACTATGCGCTATGCAAAGTTTGGAGGCGGCCATGACCACGGCCATGGCCACGGTCACGGTGAGAGCCACTCTCACAACCATGGTGGTAGCCATTTCCACAGCCACAGCCACAGTGATGACCACAGCCTCGAAGCCAAGCATACTCCCCAGGAAGAATCTCCGTCTAGTCCTTCCCACGTCCGTGGTGAAGACCACCTCGGTCACCAACGCGACCACATGGATAACTCGACTCTTAGTCCAAATTGGGAAGCTGAGGGCATCGTCCCTGAGACCTATGCTGCTCAGCTAACCGCTGTCTTTATTCTCGAATTTGGCGTCATCTTCCATTCCATCTTCGTCGGTCTGACTCTTGCTGTCGCTGGTTCTGAGTTCATCACGTTATATATCGTCCTTGTTTTCCACCAGACATTCGAAGGACTCGGTCTAGGTGCACGTCTTGCAGAAGTTCCATGGCCGAGGAGTAAGCGCTGGACACCATATCTGCTAGGTTTGGGATATGGTGTCTCAACGCCCATTGCTATTGCTATTGGACTCGGCGTCAGGACTACTTTTGCGCCCGAGAGCCAAACAACGCTCATCGTGAACGGTGTCTTTGACTCGATCAGTGCAGGTATTCTGATCTACGCTGGTCTGGTGGAACTAATGGCGCATGAGTTCATGTTCAGCCCTTACATGCAGAAGGGTCCTGTTAGTAGAACTCTGAGCGCTTTCGGACTTATGGTCCTGGGTGCTGGTCTCATGGCTTTGCTTGGTTACTGGGCTTAGACCCTAAACACTGAATAGTTTGGGGAGTGTTAAAACGAGTACTCCTCTGATAGTATGATTACCATTGGAATGCCAGGTTAGCGGAGGAACAAGGCGTGCAGTGGTTACAACGTATCGATTTGTTGACTATTAAAAGCATACAAGTCAGTGAGTTGAAGTCTCTTGCAGACTTCAACACGTTTGCCGAGTCGCGCCCGTGCTCGACGCACGAGCCTTCCTTCCATTATCCTGGACTGAGCCCATATATTCTTAACAGGGAGGATGGTTTTTAATCTTGCACGCGTGTATAGATGTCGATACCCTAGATCGTGGCCTTTGAGGCTGCAGTACACTTTATAGATGAGACCATGTATGTGGGATGCCTGAAGGGACGTGATCTCTTATAGATGTATTGGTAGAAAATGGCTGCTTTAATGCTGTTGGTGTAACTGCAACTTGTACTGTGATAACAGTACGATAAGACGTGTCACTTCTTGGCCCGATTGGGTATCGCGCGGGTCGAGCATGAGATAACGCTGCGGTGCATAAAGATACGGCCACGACCAACATTGGAAGGACGAACCCAAGAATCTGAGCCTATACCCGGCAAGCTAGTAGATGACCTAGACATCACTGCTAGCCCTTGCCACGTAGGAGATTCACGGTATAGCTCTATACAATCTACTCTCTTCAATCCATCCTCCATACTTCATTCACTCTTTGCAATTGCGCACCGTAGACTAACGTTCCGCGACATCAACGGGCAGTCGATTAACAGCGTCCAAAATACCTTCCCATTTCACGGGCGGGTACACCGACAAATGCGGTCAGTAAGAATATACATACCATCTTCACATCCAAAGCTAGAGCTTCTACACAATCATGTGCGCAAATTGTTTACAGTATGTGCACGATCGTGCACAGAGTAGAGCCAAGTGGTTTGTATTCCAGACTACGGAAGGGTTTGGTTTCGGCCAGGGGGTATCTCATAAACATACACAATGAAGTAGTGTAGCTGCAAGCCAAGCACCAAAGCCTGCCTGCTTAGCTGCCAAAAGCCGTAGTTGAAGGTAAGAAACTTGCCAACATGCATCCTGGTAACTCGTCCAGTTCAAACATTATCAGTCAAAATGTAAGAAATCTACCGCTCCGACAAAGAAGAAGAGTCATCCATCGTGCCAGAGTAAAGTATTGTGCCGAGTGCGCCAAGACAGATCCCCAAAATAACGCTTGGTAAAGAACTCCAAACCGGGTAACGAGCGCCATGGTATATGCAAAGATGTGACAAAGGAAATAAATGTAGGCGGTGAGGAGACTACTATGCCTCAAGGGCATCAATAGCGGCATGAAGGTAAGATAGTTTGTCGCCAAAGGGAGAGCCCAGTGGAGAAAATTCGGTGGGTAGATCGTGCGTGCTGTGTTTTACGCGGCCAACATCAACACCACTATCGCGGTTTTCGGCCCTGGCGAAATCAGGCACAGGCGGGTCGAGGGTATCGGCAGCACGCTGCGGAGGACTCCAGGGACTGAGTAAACCTCTAGCTTCCTCATGCGATGTGTCTTCCTCTTCATCGTCTTCCGTGACAAGGACTCGACCGCCCAGTCTGACATCACTAGCGTTGACTTTGTAGTCAAGAGCCTTCTGCGCATCCTTGATGAGCTGATCTGTCCAACCAAGGCAGCGCTTGAGGCTCTCATTCATCTTTTGACTGTTCATCAGCAGGTCGCGGTGCTTTGCTAAATCCAACTGAAGACGTTTTTCGTCTCGCAGGCGATGGACTTCATCACGTTCTGCTTGAATGCTGTTGTCAAGTACGCTTTCGTCAAACGAGGACTCGCTGCTTTCGACCTCTTCTTCAGATGGCAACTCTTCTACCTCCTCATTTTCCTCCACCTCAGACATGTCGGATAGATCGCTTGCCCGTTTTGCAGTGAAGGTCTCCAGCGTCGATCCGATGGCGTCGATCGAGAAACGGCCTGCGCGACTCATGCGACGGAATCGTTTGAGCTCAGCCTTCTGTTTGCGCATCTCCTTCTCCAGAGAACGGTTGATGGCGAGAAGGGACGAGTTGCTGATCTCGAGGTCAAGCACTTTTCGCTCTCGTCGAGCATTTGCTGCCAGCTCGTTCATCATTTCAAGCGCACTTTGACCCCCAACAGCTTTCGTTGGGCTTGCCAGCCCAGGCGAAGGGATAGCATTCTGGCTGATGGCTAATGGCGAAGGCGCAGGCGCGGTGTTTTCGGCAACAGAGGAGCCATTACTGACAATCCGATTACCATGAAGCATGGGACTTGGTGTTGTGGCGTGAGCTTCCTGGGAAGGCACCCTTCTCAGATCGGCAACAGAGTCGATCGATGACAAACTTGCACTCTTGTAATGCCCTGGTCTACTGAGTGACGACGTAATGCTGGATCTCCTCCGGGGATTGTCAGACTCCTCTGTTACACTAATGCCAGAGAGGACTGATAGAGCCGAATTGCGAGTGTGCAGATTTGGACGCATAATTTGTGAAGCACCCTTGCGATAGGAAAGGTGGCCCCAGTCCTTGGTTGGCGAGGGAGCCGGGGCCGTGGATCCCTGTGCAGCAACTGTATTCGGCTGCAAGTCTGGTACAGCTGCGACAATCGATGGACTCATTGTAGGCGGGGATTGAACTTCTGGAGTTGAATCGGCATGAAGAAACTTGCTCTCTGCCTGTGATTTTCCCACAGTCGACGACGCCTTGCCAACATTCGACGATGCCTTGCCGACAGCTGACGATGGCCTGCCTACAGCTGACGACGGTGGCGAGGGCATTATGGGTCTCCGGGGGCCACTAGCCTGGTCACCGTTCGCATGGAAGAAGACTGCTGGTTTCTTCTGTGGTGGCATTTGCTCTTTGGGCGATTTAACGCTGTTTGCATGAAAGAACATAGGCGAGACATCTTTCGTCTGACCCGTCTCAGACGGCGTGTGATTGTAGATGCTTGAAAGGGGCAGCCGCGGCGTCGGCGTGAGATTATGGCTGTTGCCCCCGACAGTGCTCCGTGGTCGATGCCCGGTCGGTGCACTGTGGTTCGCATTTATTGCAGGCCCACTTTGAGCAGAACCGTGCTCTCTGTGTGCAAAATCGACCATCGACGAGGGGCGCGAGCTGATAGGAGTAGTTGCAGGTGAGACATTCGGCGTGGATGAGTTGCTGCTCATGCCTACCCGCGACTTCCGTGACGATGTGCGAGGTGTGATATTGCTGTTGAGGAATGATTTTGCAGGAGTGGTATCCTCCTTGATGGGGGCTGCGAGCCGAGGTGTGACTCCATTGGCGCTGCGCACAGTACGACTTGTTTGCGAAGTACCGCTGACAGGTGAAGAAGGTGCAAGGGCAAGCCGAGGGGTGACTGGTGTCTTTGCAGCGGTCCGGTTGCTAGCGAGCGTGGGCTTCAGAGGCCGCGAGTTGTTTGGGGCGTTTCGGTCTATGGGCATCCTCCAGGTGGTAGTATGATGTTAGGTGAGGAGGATTGTATCGGTGTAGAGGCAGGTCATGGCCATAGGAAGTGACAATGGGATGGTTGCCGGGGGGTTTGGTGGTGTTGATGATAGTTGTTTGGTGTTTCTGCGTGTGGAGGCGGTAGACACAGGGTTCAAAGGCGGTGAGAGGCGTCAGTGGTAACCCCGCACTACAATGACAGTGGTGTAGTGTGTCTCGTGGTCGAAGTCGTATCCATCCCTCTTGTGGACAGTCGAAGAGGGGGGTTTGGACGGGGTGTGTGTCTGCTGTGGTGTGATTAAACAGATCTAAAGGCCCTCGTTGATCCCTGAGGAATCCTCGGCCGCTTGCCCTGCATAGTTAGCGTCTTATAGCGCGTCATGAATTGTCAAGCTATCATCTCGCCACAGGCAACATCAACACCAATATCATGATCACGATGCCACTGCATTGACCATGGCTGGTAATGCGTCAGGATTCGCCCTTTCACCGCCGCACTTGCCCTCGCAGTCTCATATCTCAACCTCGTCCCCGCCTCAGCATGTCCCCACTAAGACTGCGGACGCGTCCGGGACGGTGCCTCCCACTATGAGCACGTCTACCGGCAACCCTGCACTACCGCCAAACCTGCGCCAGAGCACCAGAGCCATGCGTGGAGTGCCTCCACAATCAGAGCCCCTGCAAGTGTCAGACGTCTCGACTGCCGAGCATGATTCCCTTAAATATCATTTACTAGGGCCATCGCTCACGAAAGCGGGTCAGGATGCGGTGGACCAACAAAAGGTCTCGGAGATCATATACAAGGCGTCAAAGGGGTCTAAGTTCTTCAACAATGAAGAGGTAAAGGACAGAAACCTCACAGAAAAGATAGCAAAGATCTTGGCGAAGAAAAGTCAGCTTGAGAAGCTCGATCTCTCGTCAGATCTGCGTCGTGCAGACGATTATATTGTAGAACTGGAGCTCAGTCGAGACCTCAGCCAGACGGTGGTACATATAGACTGCGATGCATTTTATGCGGCTGTGGAAGAGCTGGACAGACCAGAGCTCCGGGACGTTCCAATGGCTGTCGGGAAAGGGGTGCTGACTACTTGTAACTATCATGCGAGGAAGTTTGGATGCCGCTCAGGCATGGCCAGCTTCGTCGCTATGAAGCTCTGCCCCCAGCTCATCTGCGTACCTTTGAACTTCTCAAAGTACATGGCGAAAGCACAGGAGGTTCGCGAAGTGTTGGCGTTGTATGATCCAAATTTTGAAAGCGCTAGCTGCGACGAAGCCTATCTCAACATCACACAATACTGCAGAGATCATCAAATGGGTCCAGAGGAAGTCGTCAGCCAACTACGCGCCCAAGTTTTCGAGAAGACCAAGATCACAGTGTCTGCTGGTATTGCCGCTAATGCTAAGCTGGCCAAGATTGGCTCGAACAAGAACAAGCCGAACGGCCAGTTCTTTCTACCAAGTGATAGACAGACGATTATGGAGTTCATGAAGACAATGCCAACACGCAAAGTCAACGGCATCGGTCGTGTTTTCGAGCGTGAGCTGGATGCTATTGGTGTGAAGACTTGTGGAGACATATATGCGCAACGTGGATATCTCGCCCAGCTCTTCGGCCAGAAGGGATTCCAATTTCTGATGCAATGTTACTTGGGGTTGGGGCGCACCAAGATCCAACAAGCCGAGGAATCTCACCGCAAGAGTGTTGGCACCGAAACCACCTTCAGGGAACTGGGCTCTGCTGACGCGCTGCGCGAGAAGCTGCGGTGGGTTGCTGACGAGCTTGAGGGAGATCTGAAGCGTACCGAGTACAAGGGCAGGACGCTGTGCATTAAGATCAAGCTGCACACATACGAAGTCCACACACGCCAGACTACACCACCATTCGCAGTTTACCGTGCAGACGATCTATACAAATACAGCCTACCGATGCTAGAAAAACTAATGAAGGAGATACCGAATATGAAGTTACGGCTCATGGGCTTGAGGGTCACGCACATTGTCAGCACCAAGAAACCCGGAATTGACTTCTTCGGGCGCAACAGGGTGCATGGAAATGCACCGACCAAAAAGCGAATTAACCGAACCGGTGGCGAGTGGGAAATTTGGCCTGAGCAAGACTTCGAGGAGGCGGCAGCACAAGAGCGTAATGATGAAATGAACGAGCTGGAACAGCTGTCGCAGGAGTACGAACGAACTCAGATTCACGACACCGGAACGATCACCACACCCCAACCCCCGCCTATTACAGATGAGCATTGGACATGTCCTATCTGCACACTTCCACAGCCACCAGATGATAGTTCTTTCAACGCACACATTGACTTCTGTCTTTCGCGCGATACGATCAAGGAAGCAGTCAAATCAACGGCACTCACACCACCTCCTCCGCCAGTGGACAGACAGTCAAGCATCTCGAAGCCAGCGCAGAGAAAGGGCAAAAGAGGACGTCCGAAGAGCGAGCTACTGCCATCAGAAGAGCAGGCAAGGGAGAAGAGGCGGACGTTCTTCTCGACTAGCACAGCTGGGTGAGGATTACCTTTTATTCTAGTGAGTGTTCTTTACATCCTTTTATTCTAGTGAGTGTTCTTTACATGTAGAACGATACAACCCATGATACCCATAAATAGGATAAGAATTTCATATCTTCGTGTAGGAATAGGCATGTAAAATTCCATTAGCAATGTGCCCAAAAGGAGGAATCAGGAGCAACATGGTGCCGTACGTAGCTTTTCAGAAAGACTAATTCGTACTTGCACCTTGTTGTCAATTGTTGCTCACTGCAGATCTTGCTGCCTGGGCCGATGAACATAAACTGTGCAACGTTGATCTGAAATGAGCAGTTTCCAGGCCATCAACCGAGATCGTGCGACATCCGCTACGTTCGGCTAAGCGTATCGAATCCGTATGCATTGCACCTTCGCTTGATCCCAATGTATAACTCCATCTGATTCGGTCTGTCGACCAAGCAATTTCATCTCTTCAAGCAATTCCAAGCAATTGCTATCACTAAAGTATTTAGCCTAGGTTCCAAATTCCTTCAGGCTGCGAATTGCAGCCCCGCCATATCGTACCAAAAAGATACTCGTGCTGACACCAAACTCCTCGCATTTCTAGCCCAGCGCAACCCCATCACTTTCGGGAAGGGCATCTGGACATGGGTCTACTGGCACTCTGGCATCTCGCCCATACCATCCTAGCGCCAGCGTAACATTGTCAATTCGATCCGACTACACAACTCTTCCTAGACTGTCCGTATCTTCCATACAGTTTCCGACTCGACAAGTCATGTTTTGAGTTAGGTTTGTCTTCCCTGGAACATCCATTCAGAGCACGATGACGAGCCCCTATATTGGACGGCATGGTGCTGGCTTCTTTCGCGGCGCGGCATTACATACATTTGGAGGTGTGTGAATGGATATTGGCAATATGCTGTTCAGGGCACAGATGAGCTTGGTGGAATCAGCCATCATGATGACACCTCGCCGTACAAACCCTGCACGTCATGAATGCTAGAGCAAAACATCAATAATCACTTCGTAACTAATCGCAAAGACGATCCGTTCATTCGGCGCTGGGATGGCCTCTTCATCTACTTATGGAAGGATAGAGCAGACTTCACCGGCGTCATACAGACCCCGCTTGTATCTATCATGAAGGACTCCGAATTCATGAAGGCAGAAACGAAGAGATTTAATTGATGGTTCAAAGTTGATGGACAGATTGTAGGGTACAAAGGTGAGTATTTGTTTAAAGTCTTTACTACAAGGCTTGATGCGGACCCCGAGTCTAAGAGATGTAGGGATGGGGATAAGATGGTGTGGACACTGCTCACACAGAGCACGATACAAAAGGTTACTCATGAAAAAGTGTTGTTGCTCTCGAGCTCCTGTGCAATTCTTCTTGATCTGCCTGAGAACGAGGAGAAAGATCAGAAGCTGAGAACTCTCAGGGGGTTGCTGAGGTACGGAAGTGTATCATTTTAAACCGACGAGAGAAAGGATTAGATGCGTGGGCCCGATCATGTGTAAGAAGAATCAGTCATAAGAAAAGGACTGTTTGAAACGTAAAAACGCGACGTAGAAGTCGAACTAAAGTTCCCATTAATACCAAGCGGCATTCAAGGAATTTCATATATTGCAGATTTTTTTAAAAGCACCGAGTTACGCAAAGGCCTTAGAACCTTGGGAACAATTAGCCCAGCTTCGCTCTTGGGATGTTCGAATGGCCTCTCAGTCAAGGCTTCAAGAGACAGATTATGTTCGATTAGTATCTGAACCAAAAAAGGCCCTCCATAGATGCGTGGGACTAGCCACAAAGAGGGAAAGAATGGAGTGGAGACAGGTTGATACTCGATTTGATCGTTTGAACAGATAGGCAAGAGATATATATAGAACTTTCGCTTTGGTTGTAAATGTCGCATACACTTGAGCCAAGGAGATACATGATAGAGTGAAGGTACATCGACCGCACATACATGTGAAAACTCTGGATCTGCATGACACGACTGGCTTGGCAGGATATGTGTGCTAATTGAAGACAGAACGAATGGCTTAATGGGGAACGTTGTCTAAACATGTACTTCTAACTTATGTATCGTAATAATGGCTCCCAGATAGCTTTGTGCTACCATCATGAATCGGGAGGCCGCCCTTACAAAGAATTCATACGGGAACCGAGGTTTGATAGTAATTCAGGAACTCAGAACGGCCGTAATACATCAGAGGGGGCGAAAGTGCCGTGGGGGGAGGTGTGACTGCTATTGTCAAACCGCACTGGATCTTGCACCATGAAGGGCGTACCTGATCACCGTCGATCAATGATCGACGTACTCCTCCCCCACCCTTGAATTTCTGGTCAACTGTTAAAAGGACATTTGCCTTATTTGGGGTTGGTGCAACCGATGATTGGTTGAATGAGTTGTCGCTTTTGAGGCTGAAGGTCGGCTGAGCCGACTGCTGACAGTGACAAGATCGTAACAAGGCTTTGTCCGGAGACGATAGGAAATGAAAGCGACGGCATAGGAGCAAACGAATATATAACAAGAGATGGCTCGTCTGGTGTATTGAAGTGTACAGCTTTATGAATCCTGTCTGCATGGAACATCGCTCTCACAACCCAAGATGGCCAAAATCCAATCGACGAAGCCACAGAATTCAACATCAGTACAATTCAATCCTCCCCCCAAGGCCTACAACGTTCAATCTGGCGAAGAGTACAATGTGGCTGCCAACAGGCCTTACACCGACATGATTGCCTGCAATGGTACCTCTTCCTGGATCGAAATAAACATCAGCGAACTCATATCTTTTAGGATCCTTTGACATACCCATAGGTTCAGTTGGAAAGATATGTCGATCAAACTCGATGGAGGTACTCGCTCGCTCAGATGTTAGCGACGGCGGCGATCGCCAGTAAAACAAATACACGATCTAAACATGGTCTGCCGTGTACCACATTTCTGACAACCATGGTGATAGAGCAAGACGAGAGGGCAATGGAGAAGATACGAAGCAAGGGACCAAAAGATGCATGTTTGATGCAAGAAGCTTGGAATGCATTTTATTTGATCGTTGTCTATAGCCAGACCATGAAAACGGTTTGGACAAGCCCCCCCCCCCTCCCCCAAACGCCATGGTATATTAACACAAATCGCACAATGATGTCGTGGATGTCATGAAATGCATCGTCATTCTCCTTTTCTCTCCAATACTGTCCTTTCTCTCTCTTTTCAACCATGTCGTCTCAAAACTTACACCTGACCACGGTATGGCTCATACGCAGTCGCGCTCTGACCATGACCACTGGGCTTGAACTGCGGCGCGGTCTGCAGCTGGTGACCCTGCTGACCAAACGCCGGGCTGCTAACACGCTCATATGTATATGGTGTCTTCTCAACAACCACCTTTTTGTGCCCGCTCTTGCCAGAGCAGCAGCACACGCTGAGCAGCCAGAACAGACCAGATGCAATGCTGAATGCAACGCCAACCCACATGACCTGCAGCATTTTGCTGCCCATTGAAGCGTCGATATTGTACGGTTCCAGAGCGGTGTGGAAAACACCGGTCAGAACACCGTACATGGCGGTCGCGGTCGAAGCAGCTGCGATGGCGAAAACGGACGATGCCTGGAAATTATTAACACATGAAAACAGAATGCAGGTATCGGAGACAAAAACTCACAGTTGAGAGGATTGTTGTCACCAAACTTCCCCATCTTGAGAAGATGGCAAAAAATCCAACCACAAACTCTGCCGCAGTCAAAATCGTTGCGATAATAAACGCCCAATTCATCCATCCAGCAACTTTCTTGTAAGTGTTCAGCCCCTTCTGCAAGTCATCGCCGAGCACGTTCTGCACTGATGTGTTCTTCAGGCCCCAAACATCGGTAGGGTCGAACCAGAATTGTGTCTTGGAGGAGGAGCAGTATGTAATTTTCTCGACGCCATCTTTCTTCTCGCCTGAGCAGTATGACCACAAGCCAACTTGGTAGAAGTCCTTAAGCTCCTTGGAGGAGGCGGCGCCCGTTAGGGCGTCCAGGAGGTCTGTGTTGATCTTGAGCTTATCACCAGCTTTGTCGACTTTGTCGAGGATAGTTTCAGGGTTTGCTGTAAAGTTACTTGTATCCGCCTGCAATGTGTTAGTAAATTATGAATAAGGTCGAAACGGTTAGCGTGCCTTGAAGAAGTATAGGTCGCGCCCCAGTGATGTTGAGGGAGCTTTGTTGTCGTTGCCCAGCTGCCCGACCATGACAAGGAGCAGACAAATCAAGGAAGCGATAGTCAACGCCATAGGCGTGATGATACACGCGAAACGTCCTGCTTTCCCCATATTTACAATGGTAGTGGTGGTATAGAGTGAGTGAGTGTTGGAACTGCTTCGACACGCGACGTCAGAGGTTGGCTGTTATCGATTGCGCCAAACACAGGCAGGAGTGGTTTTAATTTGTAAATTGTCGAACCGAGGATGAGAAGGCAAAACAATGCCTAAAGATGTGATTGCAAGAGGTTGGATGACGAGGGCACCAAATAGATGATATTGAGGCCAACGGTGCGGTCAGCCAGCTTTTGTACAAGCTTGTGTGTGAGAGCTGAACCCAGCTGAAGGGGGCTGTGAGAAGCACAGCAAGGGTCCGTGCAAGTGCGGGTTGTGCAGTAAGATCAACCGTTGAACAGCCAGTAAAACCACAGGCTTGCGGCGTGACTAGTCTTCACCAAGCCTCATAGGGCTTGCGACTTCGGGCTTGCAGTGGGAGGCGTGCTGACTCGACGCTCCACGCTGACTGTCACTATCCTCTATGGGGAGTACACTGTACATGACCGCGCCGAGTGCTGCTTGGCCTGGGGGACTTCCTGGTGCGGTGAAAGATGTGACGGTGTGTGGGCATATTCAGCTATAAAACTAGTATTATTTCCAGTCTTGCCTTGCTGTGCAATGTGCCCAAATCAATCATTACCGCGACCAATCACATCCTGATGAGTGTGCGTAATCCTTATGCAATTCTCGCAGTTTCCCCAAACAATCAATCATGGGCATTATCATTGCCTCTTGTCGTCTCGATGCGATTTCCAAAACTTTGCAGCATTGCTTCGCGTTTTCCCCAAACAGGTAAGTATTGTGTACGTAAGGCGAAGCAACGCCTTGCTCGGACCGTCAGCCTCTTCAGCACGGGCAGCAGCGAAGCTCATCATCTCCACAACCAGCTGGTCAGTGAGCAACCAGCCTCACAATGATAATAACAAAACAACATCAACATCGACAACAACAACAACAACATCATCATCATCATCATCATCATCACCATCGCCATCGCCATCGCCATCGCCATCGCCATCGCCATCATCGCCATCATCATCCAACCACGCCGGTCACCGTTGCCATCGCTGCAAAATCCATCGTGCTGCTGACGGCCTGTGCTGAGGCGCAAGAGACCCATTCTCCATCAGCCACGCAAAACGTAGGGCCACTAAAAATAGACTTCATCTCGCTTGCGCCCGTCTGCCAAGATAATCTAACTAACCATGAACATCACCCGAAAGCTGTCTGAAGGAAACACTAGGATTCAGATGGTGTTGGAGGTGATGTTTGTTGTATTTGCCAAAGCGACGGAGATCCAGTTGTTAGAGAAGTTTGGTGCTACTCTCAGTGGAGTTGTTCAGTGCGGACACAGAACCACATCTACCTGCGGTTGTGCATCAGCAGGCTGTTAGCACGCGGTTGTGAATCCATGGAGACGTTGTACTGTTTGCATGGGCCGAAGAGAGTTTGCTCCAGTATCCTTCGTCCCTCGGTGGTGTTTGAGGTTGCTTGGGATTCTGAGCCTCTTTTAAGGCCTGCTTTGGGGATTTGTCACCCTCAAACATGAGGGCTTCGAGACGCGCGTCTGTGTGAGGGCCTCGCTCGTCACCTGCAATGTTCTGCAGATCATCAATCACCAAATGCAACATCAAGAAGTTTGGGCCAATCTGTGCGTGTTGCTCGCAAAAACGCGTCGCCAATCTTCTTGGCTATCCCATTTTCTATCTGCACCTGCATTTGCATCTCCATCCAAGGTTCTCGGGACGTTCCATGCATAACGCGCGTCCCCACCACGGCCTTTGCGCCGTCCTCACCGCTTACAACATCGCCTGCTTCCAAGCCAGGCCAATCGCAAATAAAGAATGCAGCTCAGACGTGAATGCCATTGAATCGTACGAGGCTACATCGAGTGCCAAAACGCTCATAACAAACGGAAACTGCAAAGTTGCAAAAGACATAGGAAAAGTGTGTATCAAATCGTGACCCAGAAAAGCCCAATGGTATAAACAGTGCCGCTAAACCTGCGTCGCACGTAAGGATGAAGAAGTGAATATGCAAAATCATCGTAAAAGGAAACCCCGTGTCGGTGGGTGTGCGCCGTGGTCTTTGAGCCAGGCTAGTGATGGGATGAGACCCCCAAAAGTTGGTGCAGACATTAGAGGTTATACTAATGCTGTGGGTATTGCGCCATGAACGCCGTCGCAAAAGGTTCGATGAATCGCTGAATCCCAAATTCTATGGTTACAGGGTGCGGGGTGCTCGTGAACGAACGTCGCGGAGTCCAAGTGGAAGAGGGCCATCAAAGGCTCAGTCCAGACCTACATACCAGAGCGGGTAAGTGCTGTGCACTGTGAACCTGGCTCGGCTGCGTCGTAGGCATGCAGAACTGGCGAAGACGGTGGTAGAAGAGAAGAGAAAGAAGAAAAGAGAGGTGAAGAGAGTGCCCGTTGTGTGTAAGGTCCTCAATGTGGGTGCTGGTTGCGAGGATCTTGTTGATTCGACTGGCCTCGTCCACCCTCGTTCCGTGCTCGGATCCATTGCGCGTTACCGCTCATCCGGCCCTCCAGTGCCTTGTCGGCATCGGCGTCGGTGCGTCGAGGTGCAACAGCGCCGTTGATGATGTCTTCCGGCTTGAGCTTGCAGATGTCGTGCGCAATAGAGGAGATGACATAACTGCGAAGTTCTTTTTGTTCACGGAGGTCCTCACCCTGCAGGCGGAACTTGTCCTGCTTGGACATGTCCTTGCGTCGTACGGCACGAATCTCATCCATGATGTGGAGGAGAACGGCTTCAGGAGCGCGGTTGCGGGGAGCTGCGTGCTTGTTCTGGTCACGCACATAACGTCGAGTGACGTCCATGGCGCCATCAGCAGAGAAGGCGATGCAGTAAGACAGTTTCTTTCCCCAACCTGATACAACTGTTAGTGGCTATTGTTGGTAATTATAAGTGAAGTATAACATACCATCAGTGTACAACCGAGGCTTGTCCCAAGCCTCTTCGCAAGCGTCTACGTGAACCCATCGCTTGCGGTGTACTGAGTAGACTTCAGTCCAGACGTGATCCTCTGCGTTCCAAACCCAGCGGACTCGCGATCCGACAGCCCGGCAGAGCATGCTGAAGCAGTTAGCCCACTCGCCGCATCGACCTTTGCGAGTCTGCAACAGGACAAATGCGTCGTTGTAGCGAGGGAAGCGCTCGTAGTTCTGGCATCCTTCGTGTGAGCACTTGTAAGCCTCGACCTGGTTGGCGCCGCGGGCCTGCTCATCAGGAAGTGGTGCAGTGAGGCCCACTGCGACTGTGGGAGAGTAACACCTCGAACAAGGTGGATTATTGACCCATTGGAAGAATGAGCGCTTGAACCAACGCAGCAAAGCTCGAACAACACAGTCCTGGTAGCCCCAGGCAGCCTTTTTGCCGGCGCCGAGACTGTCGGCCTCCGCCTGCAGAATCTGGCTTTCCTCATCGGCTTCATTGTAAATCTGCTCGAGGGGCACTACTCGTAATGCTTCATCCAGCAGGCCAGGGTTCTCCCAACGAGTAGGCATATTGGAGAGCGAGTGCAGCATGTTGCGAAAGCGCAGCGAACGTGCGTCATTGGGGGCCTGGGCGACAAGCGGAATATTCTTGAGCGACGAATACGATGGCGGAGCACTCGTCGTGGGCGGCTGCCATGTACCAAAGTCTCGTGGTGCTGGTGAGGCGGATCTCGACTGTGCAGAGTATGTGGAGAGGTCGTTCATGCGCTTGGTGCTAAGGACCGACCGGAAGCGCTCAGTCATTTCGGCAGCCAGCTTGTCGACGTCACTGGCGGGGGCCCGCGAAGATGCTCGCGGGTGTTCCATAGTGGATGAATATATCGTGGTGGTAAAGGAGAGTCGGCGTAGGTGGGCGTGGAGCGTTGATGTGTGGGTAAGTAGGCTGCGAATTGGTACTGCACAGCCCCAGGTCGCTGATCGATGAGCGTCAGGCTGTAGGCGCAGCAGCGATCAGGCGATATAACGGGTGTTCGGTGCTCAATATTTAGACGTCGTCGACTGTTGCGAGCACGATGCTGCAGCGTCAGTATGCGCAAGACGACGTCGTCCGGGTGGTCGTGAAATCTGTTCAGCAGAGCAGAAAGGGTGCGCAGGGACGGAGGGTAATCATGAGGGCGGGAATGGGGCAAGAGCGGAAAGTCGCACCTTCCCGCTTTTGTCAGGGGCTTCGCGGTCGACACGCGGCCCTCACCCACCGACCACTGCTCGAAGACACTACTGTGACAACCTGGACAACCACCACTCGCAGTCTACGCTACCAACCCATGCAGCGATTGCGCATCACCGGGGAACTGCATGCATATGCTCTTCAACAGTCATTCACAACCTTCAATTGCGTGCGCTCTGATTACTCCTCTGCAAACTGTCCATGTAGATTATCGCCTGTCTATACATACACACGCGGCCGCCAAGCCCTAATTGCACGCTAGACGATTGCGTATGCTGGCCTTAGCTGTCATGGAACCACATGAACGCTTCAAGCCTCGACGGCTCTCGAACTGCTTGGCGTTTGCGACCATCTTCATTACCAGGTACACAGTAACCTCGCCCAGCTAGCCCATAGTTTAATTTTCTCGTAGTCCTTGACTGTATATTCATCACTTGCGTGCGACAGTCTTTCAATTATCAGTCGCGCAGTCTTGGTTGTGGAGCGGAGATCCTTTTCGCACGCCACAGAGTCCATGTACGCGTACGCACCAGAGCTCCTGTTGGTAGATTTGGTAACCCAATAGCTTCGACGCCGCCGTTGACGACGCAAACTCTTCACGAACGGGAGGAATAAGACCACGCCAGCCGCTGCCCTGTTCTTGTACACAAGCTTAGTTCTTGCAGCCCACAGCTTGCGACAGTGCTGTCCCTTCAAGGCTCCTTGTTCTATTGCTTGGTAGAATACCTGCGAACCCTTATTGGCCGTGCGGCCATGTGGCGAACTGACAGGCGGCGCTTTCTTGGCGAGTCATGTCTTTCCATCACTATTGGTCTGCGCAAGCTATCAGGTTGATCTGCTGCAATGAGCGGGTTGTTGAAGTCGATCTTGGAATATCGTTGCCTTTGAGGTGAGACAGCTTGCGAATAATGTGTGATACACGATGCTACAGTGTCCCTTCTTTCAACCCTCCACCCATCGTCCCGAGGTCTGTCAGAATCAGCAGGTGCAAGCATTTCCATACAAGATAAGGATGAAGTAGCCGCATTGAGCACGACATGATGTCTGATGTCAGCGCAATAGACGTTGGCCTCGAGGGTGCTAGAAATGACCAGCCAGTCAGTGAGTTGGCTACTAGCGCCCTTGCGTGCCGCACATCACGTGTTGACAAATTCACTTCTCTACTGAGTCAGATGTACTGAATTGCGACTGTACCTTGACAAGATCACAAGCCTGAAAATTGCGCTTTGTCAGATGGTCCTCACCAAACTTGTGGACTCCGACTCCGACTCGGGCAAACAAAGTACGAGCTGCAAGCTGACGAGTCACTGCTCTAGACAAGGATATTCTAGGCCCACTTGCCATGTGGTGTTGAGCGTCGACGCGTCGTCCTTGGGATATTGCAAAGCACGATTCGCCGCCCCAATAAGCTTAAACACATAGGGCACCGGTCCAAGTGGCATGTGCCCTCTCACTTTTCTTTGATGCTCCTATACAGACGCTGAATGAAGGGTACAGGACTCATGCAAATGAAGCTCGAATAAGGTTCTCATTGGTATCAACGCCATGCAATGTGGATCTCCATGTAAGATGTAGAAATGACTTTACTTTTCATGCGCCCCAACAAACCTAGGTGGCAGATCCAGATCCCACGATGGCCGTTCGACAAGGACCACCTCAAGCGGCTGTCCCTCCTCTCCACTAACAGGCACCATACCCAATATCGGGCGATACTTGAACGTGTGCCACCAGCTCGCTTTCTGTTCCACTTCGGTGACCTCGCCTCCAACAGGCACATTACCATTAGTCAGTTCGTCTTGCGTAGCCGCTCGTCGAAGAGACGCCAGTGGTTGAGCCTCACCCTCGTCATCATCATCAATTGCGCTGGTCCTAGGGGCATGCACGTCCAGCCAATTTGCCTTCCCTGCATCCTTGCCTAATGCACCGTTATACTTGCGCATTTTCATGACTGTGCTCTCCTTAGAGGGAATGATGTCACCAGCTCCGCTGGTGATCTTTCTTGGTGTATCTGTCACGTCGCGTTTACGTTTCTTAGATCCGTCATCGGAGATCGGAAAGTCTTTGCTCAGGTCGAACATGAACAGCCATTTCTCGCCGTACAACCAGAGTCGTTGTTGGCTTGAATTGACATCCCATACGCAGCCTTTTGCGGGGAGATCGAGCATGCGATATTCTGAAGGGTAGCTAGATGGCGGGTTCCTTCGAGACCATTCCGACAAACGGCCAGCGATTACCTCAAAAACGTACAATTGATGTTTCGCAGATGCGACGACCAGTCTGTACTCCATATTCGGCAGCTCATGCGAGTGGGGATGAGGGTTGGACCTTGTAGGATGAACCGCAGGGTTACCATTCGGTTGTGGCCCGGAGTCGTCCGTGCTAGGTTGGAACGATAGTAGCGTAGGTGTAGAGTCGATACGGGGCAGCAGATGTCCAGAGGGATTGCGTATCCATCGCTGACCAAGGAATATGATCTGCTCTCTCGAGCTATCCTCGTCGTCATCGTCAGAGTCATCGTTCTCGGCAGCTTCCGAAGCAGACGCGTCAATATCCACTTCTGGGGCAGTTGGGTCTTCATGTCCCTCAATGACCCATGTATCGATATGGCCTGCAAGATCTGTGACAGCAAACACATTGCCATCAGAAGAGAACTCGGCATGGTTGACGGAGTGTTCGTATGATCCGTTCTCCCCGCTGAGAGCCGTAGATCGGACATCATGGCGAGGCATACGCTGTAAGCGCGCAACCTTGACTAAAGGACGAGGTTGGTCATCGGGATCATCTGTTCTGATGATCCTGACCATCCTGACTTCGTTTGTTGCAGTAATCGCAGCGAGCCACTTGCCATCCAACGTTAAACGAACATTCCTTGCACCTTCGATGTCAGGCATCTCAATCTTCCGGATTCGAAAACTTGATCCAGCTCCTGAATGTGGACGGACCAGCTGGAACAATTTGACAGCAACCGCGGTTGCAACAGCGAGAAGCTCACCATCTTTCGTGATTGAGACAGACGTAATGTTTTCCTCTCCCTGCAAAGCCAGACGTGCTACAACCTTGGGCTTCTCTGTACCATCCTGGTTCGGCTTGACGCGCCAAACGCGGATTTCGGTGTTCCACCAACTGACCAGAAGTCGTGCTTCAGGGGCGCTTACGAGGGGGGGAGAAGAAGGTAAGGCCGGCAGGCCTCGGCTGAGCTCTTGACCGAACTGGCGGAGAGGGACGACGATGGGTTGTGTGTCGATACCTGTGTTTTAAGTGTTAGTTTTGTCCTATATAGGGGAATAAATGCAGATCTTACCTCCAGAAACAACAACGCTCAGCTTGTTGCCCTCGTACGTAGCCATAGCCTTGACATCGTGATCGTGATACCTCTGATGGGATACCTTTCGCCACTTGCCATTTTGCCCCTTATTGCCTGGCGACTTTTTGCAAGTATAGAAGCATGTACGACGATCCATACCCGCACTGAAGATGCTGGTACCGTCGCGCGAAACAGCCAAGTCGAGCACATCAGCTTCGTGACCTGCGATCCTTTGCGTTTGGCTGTAGTTCTTGCCATTGTAGACCCTAATCTCGCCGGTGGAGTCGCCAGACACAAAATCACCATTTGCAAGACATTTTACTTTCCACACAAGAATCTCCTTTGGTCCACCATGGGGGCCGCTGCCGAGCGAAATGTTTCTAATGATATTGCCGTTCCTTGTGTCGAAAACTCGAATCATACTGTCTGCGAAGCCTGCAAACACAGTGTCCCGATCCTTGTAGGCAACGCTAAGAGCACGAGCTTTCTTTGTCGAAGCACGAGAAACGAATCGTTCGAAGCGCAGATCATCATCCTCGGTAGAGAGCAGGACCAATGTGCCATCTGCACAGCCCGCCACAAGCTTTTGATATGCGCTGGTATCATTTACACCCCCAACGGTGTTATTCTTCTGCCTAGGCTGCGCTGCGATACACCATACTTCACTGTGGTTGCCGTTCGAATGCCGTGCCGGGAGGCCTGTCGCAAGGTCCCACTCCGTGACATTGCTCGAATATCCAATACTGAATAACCGCAACCGACCAGGTATGATTTTGTTGTTTGCATCTCTTGTGTCAGGGTTTTGCGTCCACACCAAGCCTTCTACGCTTCGATCTTTGCCGCCATAAAAGACCTTCTCTTGCAACCATGCCCCATTCGCAGGGTTCCAGATCTCGATATTACCGTTCGCACGTCCAATTGCGAGTCTCAGCGACTCAGGCTCCTGTTGGCCATGTTCAGGCTCGGTATGCGAAAATGCAAGGGCGTTGATCGCAGATGGGGGGAAAGGCACGAAACGCGACCTGTGAATATCCATGATGTGCTTGGAACGGAGTTATGGAGTAGCAGATATATTCGAGAAACTGCACACACAGTCGGTGAGCATGCGCTACCAAGTCAACACCACAGCTATCATGTTCGTAAAGTTGCAGTCCAAAGCACTCAAAGCAGAACTCTTGGCACGAAGTTTTCAGTGGAGACATGTGGGTCTATGAAGCTAGGCAAATTATTTTTCCTATCCGATTGAACCTCACTCCATCCGACCAACCTTCAACCTCACCTCATCATCCTTTAGACTATAGAGACCGAATCAGTTCATCTGCTTTCATCAGGCTAGGCATTCGTGTTCTGTAGGGTCATTTTATCTATGTCCATCAGGTCTCTGGCTTTATGAGGGCTTACATGTGCTTATATCGCCCTGTTCAAATATCAGCATCGTGCACAAGCTGTGCTCCACCGACGTTCGATACCCTCGGCCCTGCGCTCTCGTAATGGCATTGTGCCAGAATTGATACACATGAGAGGTGGAAGATGGATATGATACAACGGAGCCTTGGCTTGTAGATGTCAACACAACATCTCGACCTGGGCTCTCTGTCTGCTGGTCCATGACCAATTCAGCTGCACCGGTGGGCTGAGTGGTTGCACCATCAGCACAAGAACAGGCGGGGCGATACTTGAAAATTCTGAGCAGCCCGCAATCTGTACTGTGAAATTGTCCAGAGTGCATCTACATTGCCTGTAACTAGCCAGTTTGACCAAACCTTGACCTGAGTGACGCTGTACATGTATGTGGCTTGGTTTAGTTTCGTGCAAACATTGTTTGTGATCCTGACAGAGAGCATTCGTTGGATGCCCCTCTTTCGATCAAGCTATTCGGCTTGTGACGCCGCATAATCACACCGTTGTGAGACTCGTTGCGGGAGCTATCTTGATCAATAACCGGCCCAGCTTCCGCAGGCGGCAACAAACTTCGCACGTATCAAGCCCTATACTTACGATAAACGTCATCGGGCAGCGTTGCTGTAGAAATGCCGAGTACGACTGCTGAATTTGACTAACCAATGTCGATGCACCCTTAGAATGCACATATCTAGTCCTGCACGAGATCAACATGAATCACCAAGGGTGTGCCTCGGGCGTCCCATGAAGCGTTTCAAAGGCTGGTCTTGACGTTGCGAAACCATGTAATCACTCTACGCAGTACGCGTGAACGCGAGTGCAATTGCTTCAATTACGCCTCCAATGCGTGTATAGCGGGACATGGGAAAAGAACTTCCGTGATAATCCTTTCAAGCGTTGGCTGAACTTTCAATAGATGCGCTTTGACCGCCGAGCGGGGTAACTGTTCCGCACTGCAGCGTCATTGCGTCGGTCCTTTCGTCCTTTGGATAAGTAGCGGTATTCACTGGAGTCAAGGCGCAAATAGGCTTCATCATCCTTGGGCTGTGTGCAAAGGAGACATGTGTTGCAAAACATTGCAACATACACTTCGCCCTCAGCAGCCACGTCTGTAAATGTTGAAATGTTTGCTCTTCAATAGTCGTGCAAGCCGCACAAGATCTGTCACAGCTCCTGCGGTGCCCAGACAACCAGGTAAGCGATGAGGCCGCAGGTAGGGGACCCATCCGCAACGCAGTGAATCGCCGGTGCTACAAAACAAGGTCGGCGCTGTGCATCAGGTTGCTGTGGAAGATGAGTGATGATCTCCTCACAAGGCCCGCATCGCGATGAATAGTGATGAAAAGTCTTGAGCAAATTTGCTAGCAACGACGATTGTCGACGGTAGCCGCAGCCTGAGGCCCACTGCACCCACGGAACAACTATCGATAGACTCGGTGTGCAGTCGGGCAAGACAAGGCGTAGAACGGAGCGACACGAAAATAGATTGGGAAGCAAAAAGTTTCATCGAACGCGTGGTTGCGTGCATTGAGGCTCAGGTACCTTAAGACGCGCGCGCTGTGTTCGCGGTCGTGACATGACCAAGGACATGACAAGTTAGCTGCAGTGTTGGCTGAGAGACGAGACACGGTTCGCGGAAGCCGGCCATGAGCTCTAGTTGCATGTAATGGCCAGGCCAAGAAAGGACACTGCTGATTGTTGCGTCAAAACTATGCTTTTGGGCGGCGCCCGCGGTCATCACTGTTGGAAGACACGAGATGTGGCGCTAGGACATATCGTTTAGAGATGATGAGTCTCCCAGCCGCATGCAATAACTTGCCGTATTCGAATCATCGCATCATATATCAGACGCCTGCAGAAACGGCAGTTCACGCTGATTGATGCATTTACATGAACGAGCATTGAGTTGAAGGGCGTTCCTGCTGGATTTTGACCATGTGCTTGTAATGGATGCAATGAATGCAGTGAATACTGTCTTGTTGAACCTAATGAATACTGTCTTGTTGAACCTAATACGTACTGAAGAGACGATGTGTACGGCTTGTTCCCCCTCTCCCCGCCTCTGTCCGCGTCAAGCGTTGTATTGCTTCTGCAAAGACCAAGCCAAAGCCAAAGCCAAAGCCAAAGCCAAAGCCAAAGCCCAAGCGGAATAACGCTCGTAAGATGGAACTGGATCGTACGCATGCACCAAACCCCGCGAAAAGAGTGACTAACTCCTGCAAGGGAAGGTCAACCATGGATGGTTTCTGGAAGCTTCAAGTTCAGCAACATGGGTTGATGCTTGTGCACCGCGGACTTAACGGATACTGGGTTGGCAATCTCACGAGATGGAGAACGACTGTTTGGTGCTGAAAGACGCATTGCTGGGCGAATGCGGTGTCAGCCGTAATCTATTTCAGGCAAGCAGGCAACCCAACTCCTGAGACTTCCATTTGTGTCAAAGCAGTCTTCGTGCATCACGAAACGATGATCTCAACGGTCAGGCCTGAGGCTTCATCAGCACGGAGGTCTGTGTTACTCGGGCTACGAAGCTCGGTACCGATGGGAGCTCGATGGTCTCTTAGAGCACCCCACCATGCGAAAGAAGCGTGAACGTGGGGCTCTCTAAGTCTCCATGCTCCGAATCGCATGCACTGAGTTTGCGTGTCTGTATGGAGCCTGCCTGCGAGGCCCAGTATTGGGAGCTGCTGCCTGCAGATACTCGACTATGTGAATTCTTGTGTGCAACCTCACATGGACTGCAACAGCCCGCAAGTATCTGTACACATCCGCGAACGCACAGGACGCTTTAATGAACCATCTATTATCACTTCATCACGATGGGCGTCTCTGAGGCGTCTCCTTCCACTTGGCGTAAGGACGTGCCAGGGGGACTAAGACTGCAGAGTCTAAGCTACGGCGGCACTGCCAATTCAAGGTCTTGGCTGTTCAAAGCATGCAAAGCAAGATGTCTCTTGTACCCAGACGAGGACACATTGGACAGCGATCAGAGGCCCACCCTGGTAGCTGCATGCGTTGGCTTCACGCTGACCGGAGACACTCCCAATGTCTGATTCGGGCGGGGGGTTGCAGAGATGACAGCGAGTCCACCAGCACCTTCTTCTCAGTCCGTCTGCCAGCTAGCAGTCCCTAGTCGTCGCGAGCCAGAAGCCGCAGCTTGACGCGTTATAGATAAGCTAGCAGAATCGCGTGTTTATGCGAGCAGCAAGACAGCAGTAGGAGAGCAGGGCTGCCGTTGCAGTACAGGCAATGATGGGACATGGTTGCTGCAGTTAGAGGCTACCACCGCGAGCACAACAGCCGGGCGACGTGACAGTGCGCGAGACATCAGCGGTGATGGTAGGATCTCTGCGCTAGATACGGGCTGCAACGCGTGCAATATCAAGCGTGTTCCTGGCTGGGAGCTGCCAGAGCAAAACGCCATAGATCCGCGACGCCGGACGGAACACGCCACGGTTGGCTGGTGTTCCTTGACTTCCAAGGTTGTGAGCTTTCGTGCTGCCGATAGGGTTAGCTCCGTCCCTCCAAGCCTGTCGAGCACGGTCCACTTTGGCTCCTGGGCGCGCTGAGAGCCCGTCATTTTGTGAGAGCTGCAGCCGTCTGAAGAATACCATTCTCTCCTCACCTCCCCTTCACCTCCTCTTTATCATCCTCTCCCCCCACTACGGTCGAGCACGGAGCTTCTTGGATCTGATGCGGTGCTGAAAATCTTCGGCCCTATCTTTCCACAAAACCCTCCTTCTCCTGCTCACTCCACACGCCGACCGTCCCTCTACGAATAGGATATCCTGAAGCGTACCAGACCACTCTGTGCCTTCAGCCTTTCCGTTCACTCCGCCTACCCCTCCTGTCCTCTCGCTGGCCGCAGAGATAGTCGAGAACGCCTTCGCTGTACCTCACAGTCCATCGTTGTCTGACTCAACTTCTATACGACCAGCCTCTTGTGACCCCGCTGTACGCCTGTGGCAGTTACTGGAACTTCAGGGTAGGTCAATGTTTCAATATTCTTCGCTGTGGATCCTGTTTGCCTCGACCGTTGCGTCGAGCCCTGGGTAGCATCTTCCAACAGGGACTTCTTCCACCCGTGGGTCCCGACCAGGAAGGGACAAAAAGGGCACAGACCATGAGGAACATGAACACGATGAGGAGGCAGGACGACGATGCCAACATACGAAGGCAGGACGACAAGTGCCAGCATGTGGGGGCAGCATCAGCAAAGGGCAAGCAAGCATCATGGTCGACAAGGCTGGGGCGAGAAAATGGAATTGTGAGCGTCTGCATTACACAGTGCGGTCGGTTGGATGGCGGGTGGAGTCAAGGGCGACACATACCGTACACTTACTTGATCGGATTGCATCTCGTCTACGTCGACCAAAAGTGCCTCGCCAAATAACGAAGCCCCAAAGCCGCCGCCATGCTATCACGGTTCCCCTGAAATTGCGTGCTGCTATCTTGTCGCTGTAGTACCTCGTGCACAGGAGCATACGTGCAGCTTGCACTCCACCCCATACCAGCCCTGGTAGTTTTTAATCGGTAATGTTGGCTTGGGGGTTACTGCTCTCATCGTTACGCCTGGTGTCTGCGTCAGTATCATGCTATACGTAGCAAATATCCTTATACACCGTTCCGTTACTACCACATGGAGCCTGTCAGTTCCATCACTGAAGTCTGATGGCTCAACCACATGCACGCCTGCCACGGTACCGAGTCAGAACGCCCCATAGCTGGCCTTCCCACCGCGTATCACGTTGGCTCTCTTTCGTTTTGCTGGACCACTGGATGCTACATGGATTCTTTCAGCTCAACTGTGGAATTTGCGCTGACCACAAGACTGCAGTTTCATCCGCTGCATACAGGCTCTACGACCGGCTGTATTTCATCACAGCCTTTGCATCTTCGATAAACTGAAGATTTGCAGCCACTGTAAGTTTTCTGCAACGTCACCCGAGATGCTGAGACTAAGTCTTGCGTAGTTCCGTGATTGCCAGCACTGGGATTATCCGCATTCCAGTACCTAGCAACGCACCCCGGCAGACTCGTTAGCTCGTGCTCTGTCATCCCTTTTCACAGTAGTGTTCGCCCCACATCAAACCCGCCCAATTTCACCCTAGCTCCTGGATGTAATTAGCAGGGGGCTCGAGCTTTCCGACTCCTTCTACTGTACCTTTCCTGTCATCCTCTGCTCCTCATTCGTTCTTTATCTTAATACTTTAATTCTCTAAGGTACGTATCTCTACTCGCACTGCTTTGCGATCGAGAATTCGTTTGAGCGCGGACTGATATCCTCTCGCGTTCCAGGCTTCTGCAATACACATTCCCGCCTCACAACTTCTCGGGAACCACGGACCAGATACCTTCATTTACATATCCAACTACATACAGTCCTTCGACAACGCTTTGCCTATCAAGCTGCCATTCTTTAATAAGGCCAACACACCGCGCCATTCACTCCCTGCCGCCAAAGCACGCCGACGACCTTGACAATATCATCACCTACCTCAACATCATCAGCAGCAATGGCTCATCATCAACGCACACAATCCCGCTACGGGCACTGTGACTCGTATTTTACAGAATCGCATGACGACGGTATCTATGCTCTCCGCGCTGAGGCTAGAGAACGCCAGCGCAGCATCGCAAGGATGCAGCAGCGGGCTATTGCAGAGGAGCTTTCACGACAAACTGCCGATGAGTACCAGGAGGATATCATGGAGCACATGATGCACATGGAGGTTCGTCTTATAGGATGCACGCGACAACAAGCCTTGCTAATACAAGTTAGTCACAAACGCTGCCGGACGTCAACTCAATTGACATCCAGACAGAGATCCAGTGGTTCATGCGTCCTTACCTCCTCGACTTCTTGGTAGAAGCTCACGCCGCTTTCCAACTGCTGCCCGAGACCCTCTTCCTTGCCGTCAACCTTCTCGACCGCTACTGTTCCCGCCGTGTCGTTTACAAACGCCACTACCAGCTTGTTGGCTGTGCTGCCCTCCTTATTGCCGCTAAGTACGGCGACAAGAAAGATCGAGTACCTACGGTTCGGGAACTGAAGTCGATGTGCTGTTCGCTTTACGATGACGAAATGTTCACCCAAATGGAATGGCACGTCCTGCAAACCCTGAACTGGGTAGTTGGACACCCCACCGTCGACGCCTTTCTCCAGATCGCTCTTGCAGAAGCCCCATACGATGCCGAAGTCGAGCACATGACCCTGTATATTGCGGAGATTGCCCTATTCCACAAGGAGTTCGTATCCACACCGCCTTCCGTCCTTGCCAGATCTGCTCTGGCCCTCGCCAGGTGTGTGCTCCAACGTGCTCAAGCCAAGCCAACAGAGTGGGCAGGTGCCTACGATGCCCAGACCGTTATGGGCCTATCCAACCATCTCTATCAGCCATCGCCTGTCCTGTCGAGAAAGTATGCTTCGACACACCTGTCGAATGTAGTCGCAACTGTCGATGAGTTCCTCCAGCAACAAGCACGCAACGCACAAAGAGCTGCCGCACCGCCGACACCTCCGCCAACACTCACCGTCGAGGAGCCAAAGTACGTATCCGAGTATGGTCCCTCAACACCCCAGAAGGTTGCTCATGGCGTCATTGTGAACAACGGATGTCTCACACCACCTATTACACCCGATGGTGAGGGACAATTCGCTGGCCATGTCGTCAAGCCACAACTGGGCAACATGTATCCGTCGACACCAACATCAGAGTTGCCACCCAATGTACCACAACAACAATATCACCACAACTCATACTTGCATCCCCAGCAAATGTAAGGACATCCCTTACTGGGAGCAGTTGTTGTCTTGAACATCTCTGGATAATCATGGATTGTCCCGATCACAGCCGTGAATATCCCCGTTGTACCAAAACTCTCATGTACGAGCGTCATAGCGTCACATTTGTCTGCCATTTTCAAGCGCTTTATTCCATCTTCCTCCGATATTAAAGAAATTTTTTTTTTTCAGTTTGTGTCAGTTCCAAGCATCTCCTTTGTTACAACGCTCGACCTCCAAAAAACAAGGTCATTCGCCAACAGCTTAAGGCTGACTTGGCTCATCGGTCCCGATCAGATTAAGTTGTCCGCATCTTGGATTGCTAGTATCCTTTAATATGGACACCTCTGTGGCGGGAGTGCGAGTGGTGGAAATCAACCAAGCACACAGGCTGAAATTGGAAACATGCCACACAATCGAGCTCACTCGCCAGTGTCGTTTGCTTAAGCGACCAGAGATACCCTTTTCTTTCCTCACAATGTTCTGTCTCCTGCATCCATACAGCGGATTGTTGGAAAAACATATGGTGGCATGGGGGCGTGGATGTTACGATAGGCTAGCCTATGCGTTAGGGCTCAGATTGTACTTTAACAGCGGGGCTGGAAGGGACGTGATGAGCATTAGTTAGAATATGGTCACCCACAATACAAACCGGTGTTCCATGCAATATGCTTCCTTTGGGCTTATTTCTGGTGTTCCTGCGATGTGGTGTTTCGGCTTCGTGGTCAAGCAGAATCCAAGCTCACTTGCACCGTGCCAAACTGATGTCCATTTGATGCATGTTTCACAATTATTCATGCAACTTTTGAGTCTTAAAGCTGCTCTTGACGAGCACTCGAGATGTGATTCACTTCATCGGTTAGCCCAGTTTTCCAATATGGCTCCCGTAAGTCCAAGGAGATTACGCTGTTTTGATAATCATGCGACAACTCACTAACCGCACAAGACATCAATCTCCATCTCGAGACCCACAAGTATAGGCTACACGCCACTTTCGCCCTACATCGACGATGAGACTACCTATGCCAACAATGTCCTGTGCCCACGGTATGCCGACCAAGACCCAACTTCGGCACCACCTTCACCGGCGTCCGTCCAGTCCTTCGACATACTCGAATCTATACCGTGGCGGCGAAGCTACGTCCCTCTAGACTCTCATACAGAGCGCAACTACAGGAAGCAATGGCGAAAGTACAGAGCACAGTTCGTCATAATCATACTTCTACTCATCCTTTCCATAACTGCGCTTACCCTAGGAATGTCCTAGCAGTTCAGCATTCAGACAAGTCCCCAAGATCACCATGCGTGGCGCACTTCAGCGGAGACAGATGCATAGACCCAATACGGGCACTGTTAGAGCATAGTGCGACTTCAAACCCAGAATGCAGTTCGCCAGAAAGGCTTCTGGAATGACATTGTCGAACTCTATCAAAGTCCAACACTCGCTCTGGCGCACATATGTGACATCGCAATTGACGCAATTCTAATTATCAATTTCCTGCCGTCTCCTATCACTTGCAAGGATCACCACGTCTGGCGGTGCGAATCTGGGGAGACAATTTGGACTTAGGGAGCCGAGATTAGGCAGGCAATCACGTTCGCGACTCGCGAAGTCGCGTTCATGAGGGATAGGGCGTTGGAAACACGCGTTTCTAGAAGGTACAAGGAAAAGGGGGAGATTGAGTGAGACGGCCGAGCGTTGGTTGGGTGTGGCGCAATATGCTGGTCGCGCGGGCTGGGATGGCCCTGGCTGTGTGGTAGATTGGGTTGGTGATCGATAATGGAACTGCGGTGTGAGCTGCTTTGTTGAACGGTTATTGAAATAAAAAAGAATATCAGGGAGTTGGTAATTGCTTAACGTTCTTGTGGAAGCGTTGATGTCTTTGGGAGATGTGAAAGTACCTGGAAGACTCGGCACGTGCTTGTTATCCTGTCGCAGTAGACGTACTTGATGTGCGCCATAACTTCAACAATGTCGTCAATATGACTGTCGCTCTTCGCTCAATGCATCAAAGGTGCCACATACATGTATAGCAGGCGACAATACGCTATTGCCAGCCACAATGAATGCGGCTTCCAGGAGCTCTTCGCCAGCTTTCGATGCTCCAAGAAACCGACGTTCTATCAAACCACTCATCGCACTGCTCATCCTAGTTCATCTATCATCGGTCCTTTACACGCTTCCTTTGAATCGCGTTATTGAAATCAGGCTATGTCAGGAGCACTATGAAACTAGGAACCCAAGCCTCATCCCAGAAAACCGAGCAATCCCTGAGAAGCTATGCAAGATCGACGAAGTTCAACAACGACTCGCATGGTTGCAGGGCATCATGGAGACTACCATAGTCACCTGTGGTGCGTGAAGGCGATTGCCAAATGATGCGATACGCCTTTTGCTGATTGTAATGTGGCAGATTTCCTGGTAACGATACCTTTCAGCTTCATTGCAGAAAAGTTCGGCATTCGAGTAGTCCTGTGGTGCAATCTTGTTCCGAGGATTTTTATGAGTATTTGGGCCATCACCGTAGGGCACTTCGCTCACGTGTTGCCCACGAATGCCATTATCGCAGGTCCTTGTTTGGCAGTACTTGGTGGTGAATGTGTGTTGCAATCCACAATCTTTGCACTAACATCTGCAATGGCTGGTGAGTATGTTCAGCGGTAAGTCATCACTTGTGTGAGTAAATCTCATCTTCATGCGTGATCCTAACGTTCTAGGGCGTCCTACTTCTCGTATATCAGCTCCACTTCCTATGTCGTGTCCTTCATGGGGCCTACTCTAGCTTCAACTGCGATGAATTGGAACATTTGGCTGCCGTTTTGGATGAGTGCCAGCCTCCTTATATGTGCAATACCTACAATTTCGCTCTTACCTCGAAGAACAAGGTTGACTCTTATCGGCCCTTCATCTTCAGTGTTCAGGCAGTCCAACACGGAAGATATCGAAGAATCCGGGCCTCTTCTCGAAGAAAGAGACGGTATTTCGGGTCGCTACTCCAATGCGTTCGAGACGTCTCCTCGCTTCATGCAAGAGATTGTGCAAGCGGCTCGGAAGCTGTTCAGCCTGGTCAGAGGTCGTCGGAATTTTCAGGCTCTACTATGCTCCTTCTTTCTTACCGCTCTTGCAAGTTCAGATACGAAACTCCTCGTGCAATACATTTCGAAGAGATATGAGCGGACATTTGCTCAGGTTAGCTGCCTCGTCCGTCATTCACTTGAAATTCACTTACGTACGTACAGGCAGGCTTCATGCTCTCAGCAAAAGCAATCGTCAACTTTACACTACTCACAATTATCGTCCCACGTTTCATCCGCAGGTCAATGGCATCCAAAGCTGTCCACAGCTCCGAAGTCCGTCTTAACTATATCGGAGCTGAGGCCAGTATTCTTATCTCGGTCGTTGGTGTGCTGTGCGTGGCGCTAGCTTTCAAATTCTGGATGCTGTTAGCAGCCTTGGTGATCTATGCTCTCGGTTCAGCTTTGCCAGTGTTTACGATGTCGCTCGTCAAGTCGCAAATTATAGCGATTGCTGACTCGGATATGCAAGACTTCAGTATTGTTATGCTAACCAAAACACTGGGTTCACTTGTTGGAGCCCCATTAATGGCTTCTTTGTGGATTCAATCCATCAGGCTTGGAGGTGTTAGCCTGGGCTTGCCATTCTTCGGCTCCGCGGTAAGTAGTGCTTGAATTGCTTGCTCTAATATACTAATGCCATTAAAGGCTATATATACAGTTGCGGCTGTCACCGTGGCGCAGTTGCAACTACCTTGAACAGCGCTCCCATCGTAACGCACTACGACTCGTTCGTTCGATGGTACGCCTCGTTCAACGGCGATCGAAACTTATCATAAGTCGCGATCGAAACGTAAGCGTACAGCAGCTGGTGATCGAATCAGAGTCGCGAAGCAATCGTAGTTTGGACAGTTCGTTTGGTTTAGGGAAGGATAGAGTGCCATAGGGTTGATATTATAAGAGTGTAGAACCAAATGAGACTCAATTCTCGGTCAGGCTATTGCAGAAATTCATAACTAAACTGGCCTAAACTGAGCAAGCCAAGGACATAAAAATGAAGCCGGCGGCGGCCTATCCTCAACCCTCGCCACAATGGATCGTTTCCTACGACTCCAGGCCTCATCCGGCACCGTCGCAGGCAGAATCTTCGTCATCGCAGTCTTAGTCCCAATCCCAGTCGTCGAGTAGCATCATTGAGCCGCTGCTGCTCAACAGGCCTGCTGACAATAACCTGACCCCATCCCATCAATATCCTACCGACAGCGTTCATGTGGTGCGCGGTGTGCCGTTTGAGATTGATTTTCGATGCGGCACGTCCAACAGGCCGTAATACAAAACGTGCAATCACACCATACGCATCACGGGGTGCATGAGTACAGTGAATTTAATCGCAGTACTTCCGTACTCTTGTTGCAATTTCAATGATGTAGTGAAAGCGTGGGGTGACTGCTGTAAACACGCATAGAATCATATTTGGAAGTACTTGATATATAATATGGATTTGATATCACACTGTGAATTGGACTGTAATAACAATGCGGCATGTCATTTGTGGCTAGATTAGGTATCTCGCAGATCGTTTTGTCTGTGTGTAGGTGTAGGCTGAGTGACAATTTACAAGAAAAAAAGCAGTATAATGAAGAAAGAGTCCATGAGCGCTACGTCGGCCTTGGAGCATCTCAGGTCGGAGCTGATCTTTTTTAAAAAAAAAAAAGGGACGAAGAAAAAGTTCAAAAACATACAACAGCGGGTATTCGCTAGTGGTCACCCACGTAACTACTAATCCGCCGGTACGTTGCTTAAATAGGGCTGAGCGAACGGGAAGCCTTACTGTCTCCCGTGCGACTGCCAGACTTTCCCCTAAATTCAGTGTAAACTGAAAGCGGGAATCCGTTCAAACGATGAATTTCCGTAAACAGGTATTTGATTGCGATAAGATGCGTCATACTAATTATGCTTTGGATGCTCGATTAAGGCACAGACGAATCTGGAAGCTGTATTAGCCGCCAGCAATAAAGCCACACATATCCAGGGGGGCCAACAAACACACATCCTGACAACGGCCTTGATCGGTCGTGTACCCCTGGGACAGAATCAAAGCCTAATATTATAAGTACTATAGCTAGATGTTGCATACTGAAGCTCACTTTGTATGCTTCGTCACTGACAGAAACTCGCATTTATGAACTCGATGGAGATCGAAAAGGCTCAATAGACAAAGATATACAGCTTGGTTTCAAGGACGACATACTAAGTGGGCTTGGTTTAAGTGTTGCGAGGGAATTTGTTGAAGGGGAGGGGGGTGAGACCCCTTGGTTCAGTCTCGTGGCTTTGGTTAAGACCAGTATTGACTAAGCCTCATTGTAGATCTCTCATTAGGTGAATGTTGCAAAAGTCTGACTAGCTTATCATCAACTCCTATGTTTACAGCAAGATCAAGCACTGAGCGACCAGTGTTGGTTACCGCACTCAAGTTTGGGTACTTTTTTACAACCTCTACCACCATGTTGCTTTGAACATTTTGGAGTTCTTGTGGTTCTCTTCCTTGCATTGTATGGTTTGCATAAAAACCCGAAATCAGTTCTATCACTACAATCGTTAACCGTCCGCCGCATCCAACCATCACGTGCTGTCAGATCCTCCTGCATTGTGCGCAGGGAGAGGAAAGATAAAGGACCGACCAATACCTTGTATTTGGAGTTCTACCCTCTGCAGCCCCATCAGTTACACCAGTTCGTCGTATCGGCAGTTCAAGAGAACCCTTAGGGTGTTTTATCACGATACCTGGCTGTAGCTATGGCCTCTAACAAAATGTGCGCTATTCTTTCCAGCATGCCTCGTTCGTTGTCTCCAACTCATGGTAACTAGTGATTCTGCAAACCAGACACACGAAGATAGAACATCCTGATGAGTGGAGCAAATGATCTACCGATTGAGACTATGAAAGAGAGAATACATATCGTACCAAACGGAAGCTGACTAATGAGTTGGCTAATCAGAGTGGCAGATTGCATTCGAACACGTCCCCATATCCCGATTTTTCTCAAGAAGTGTGGGATAAAATCACCGCATGCCTTCTGTGAGTATTTTGTTACATAAACATGACCCGGGCCAACCTCAGTAGCAAACAACAGCGAAAACTCTGAAGAACTGATTAACCTACACTGGTACACTAGCTAGCACAACCAGACGTTGATGCTAGCCCGTACCACGTAGGAGTAGTGACAGAGGACCATTATTATTATTCCCTTTCCGGGTGCACGATTTTAGTCGTGATCCTTGCATAAGTCGACACACGGTTGTGACCGTGATCGCTGCCCATCTCTTCCTTCCCATCCTCCTTCATCAATCCGCGACACGCCCTCCAGCAAGGTGCAGGTCACATTACCTGCCGGACCTATCCAAGTGTGACCCGAGAGGGTATATTGATACCACTGTTTGGCGTAATTAGTCCCCATCTACCACTATTTCTACACCACCTGCTATTGTTCAATTGGCGGATTATGTGCCCTAGCCTAAAATGCTCTTGACTGGAGACAAAAGTAGAGTTCTCTAGAAAAGTGGACAGGTTGCAGCCAGTACGATCATGGATTTTAGTCCTCTATCGTAGTCAGGTGTTTGTCGTTCTCTGAGAATTGAGTAGAAGAACCTTGTTCTTCGATTCACAATACGTCGGTTGTTTGATCGCGTTAAATCATTATGAACCGTTATTCATTTGGTAAGGGTTGTCGGCGCAGGCCGTTGAATTTCATTGGTCCAAAATGATGGTATTTGGGTCATTTTTCAACCAAGATCAAATCAGTGGTAGGTTGTTGAAAACAGTAGTGGATGAGGAATAATTACGCCACATAGTGGCATTTTGGTCATTAGCCGCTGTAGGAATACTGAGGCATCATAAGCCTGGGAAGATAGAGCCAGCACTATCCCTACTGTTTTTCACCAAGTGGTCTCGCGTTTGTACTGCTGCCAATACAGCATCACAACCACGCTTTATCATATTCTCTCTACCATTTCAGCATTTCCGTGAGCACTCGGCAATCACTTTCACCATCCCACCGCTACCTCACCCAACCCCACTCGCAACAATTTCCCCTATTACATCCCGCCCACCCCACATGCTATACTCTCTAGTACTGGCCCCAAAAATGCACATATCGATGAAATTCATCGTGATATGTGACCCGTGGCCATCCAATATGAGCAGCCGCCATTTCCGATGGGCCTTGCGCAAAATTGCTGGATTGAAAACCTGATTCAGCCAGGCTAATCCAGCGTCGTCGCTCGGCCAGCCAGATGGTGATACCGCTGTATCTACTTTGTGCTTCTCCTTGCCAATGGCGCTCACCCACCTGCTCTGGATGTTTTTGGATTCGGCTGCAAAAATGAGGCCTGGGTGAAGAGTTGTCCCATCCGCACGAACGCAGGCTATAAGGGTAATTTACTTACGGTTATCACCATGAGACGCCTGCTGTGATCTATTCCTCCTGTATGCAGCCTTACTGAACACTCTTTTCTGTCTACCGATCACACCAGCCATGAAGTCTTTCTCATGCATGTTGTAGGTATTCTCTGGCTCCACGTCCCACCCCTCCAGTTTAAGCTTCATTTTATCGAAGTACACCTCGTACTTTTGATAGGAATCATCGGCGTGGCGTTCAGCAGTCATGGGAGTGTTCTATCGACTGGTGAGCACATCGCGATGGCGGGAGAGGAAGCGCGTCACCCACGTTTCTGACACCTCAATTTGAGCTATCCCACGCGCGAGATTCGTGATCGTTTCATGCTTAGTTTCCAGACGATGCTCTTTAAGGTCAACGATATCAATTATAAGCTCCAGCTCTTGTTGTGGCGTCAGGCGGAGCTAGTTAAGATTCTATGACCCCTATGGAGTATGTTCGATGTAAATTACGCCGAACCGTTCGACGTAATTTAAGCCGATGTACGGCGTAACCTACACCAGATTTCTGGCGTAATTTAAG